>CM018912.1:10476270-10481270 GCA_009663005.1 Actinidia chinensis | reverse complement strand
GGAAGAGAAAATTCTTCTTCATCTTAAGGGATAACTAGAAGTTCCCCAAAGGGTTAGCTCAGAAAGCTGGGGTTCCAAGAGTTCCAAGCTCATGGGGTACCCCAGGTCAGTCTCAACTCTTAATAAACAAATTATCTTTCTGTCCTTCAAGTAACACCTCGTCTTTTATGTCTAATGATTGGTTGGTTTTCTTTTTAGGCAAGCGTTGTGATAAGGTGCCCCAGCTGTTCAAGGACGAATAAAAAAAGCTTGAAGAGATTCTAAGCTCAATTGGGAGAGAACTTTTCTCGGTCAAGGTAGTTCTTTGCTCTAAGACCTTTCGCTGAAGTTTTGGCCTCTTTTAGAAGCCAATGGTGCATGAAGGAGGGGACAAGGGCGAGGATGCACTCGCTGGCAGGGTAGCTCTAGTAACAGGCGACAAGGGTGAATCCTGCCATTTTTGAGATGATCATTCCTGGAGTGAAAGCCCCTGAGATGGATCGATAGAATTTATAGGAATGATTAAGAAGGAAATGAGGAGGGTCTTACCTCATGTTCCTGACCTAACCCTACTAGGTGGTCAAGGGGGAAGGTTTGAGACCCCCTCTTAGATTTGGGAACAATTAATTTGAGCTCAAGCTCGGAGTCTAGATCGGAGTCCTGGTTAGACCTAGGGCTCCCCCCAAGCTTAGACCTAGAGATCCCCTCTTTCTTTTTCAAGTGTTTCACCTCTCCCTTGTACTTATGTCGGTTTTCATTTACAGCTATGTTACAAAGGATTAACCTGAAGAAGCTTGGCCAAAAGCTTGGGAGTCCAAGAGCGAAACCTCGATGGCAAAGTCCACCCCAGCAAAATGGGTGGTCATTAGCGAGAAGCGTTCCAAGGAGGCCTCTGTCACCTCGCCTGATAAGAAGGGCAGTACCACCTCGCCCGATAAGAAGGGCAGTACCACCTCGCCCATCAAGAAGGGCAAGACTACTAATGGCTCTAAAGGGAAGGAAGTTGCTCTGCCTCCCGAGGCCAAGAAGGCGGTAAAACCCCATGATGAGTAAGTACAAGAGCTATTCCCGTGCTGAGACCTGGGGAAGGCACCTCGGTTAACCCTGCTTCCATGTTGGGTCCCTGAGCCTCCATTTTGGGAAGGCCTTTTTTAGTCGAGAAGATTCTGTTTGGGGCGGTTCCTTTTGCTGACAAGGAGAGGGTGAACCAACTAACCCTAGATTAGATGGTCACAAAGTTTTTCCATGTCATTGGCTAGGTATTACTATGGTTCTGATCTCGGTTTCTATTTCTATATCTTTCTTAGTTTAAAGCGACCCTAAAAGATTCCTTGTAACAGGCGGTGGTGGTCGAATCTTCTTTGGCTATTCGGACCAGGGAAGCGGGGGATGAGGCAACTCTCTAACAAGGTCGGCTTGCATCTTTGGAAGGTGAGGTGTCTCATGGCCAAAAATTGGTCGTTGAATGGAAGGACAATTGGCCGAAACTCGAGTTTGGGAGCAGCAGGCCGTCAAGGAGCTAACCCAAATGAAAGATGCTCAAGACGCCACTGGTAAAATCGGAGCTCTTGGTGGCAGAGTTGCAGGAGAGTGTGGTTCGCTCCAAGAAGCTGGTCGTGGAGGAGTTCAAATCCTCAAACAAATTTCTGGATGCTGTCGAAGCATCGGCTTCCAAATATTTTTGCGAGGAATTTGACTTTTACAAACGGCAGCTCTGCCGCCATCATCCTGATCTTGCCATAGACCTTGAAGACATGGGCCTCGATCATGACTTTCTTGATGAGGAGGACGAGGATCTAAGGAAAAAAGTAGAAGAGAGAGAAGGAGAAGAAAGAGGGTGAGGACACCAGCCACTTCCTTCCTAATCACTTGTACTAGATATTTTATTTTATTTTTGTACTGGCGACATGTAACTTTGTTAATTTTTTTGAATGAAAGTCTTCTTTTGTAAGTTTTCTTTTTGTATCTTTTGTATGCTTGTATTGGCAATCATCTAAGCGAATTAAATGTTTTACTTTCATTGCATCATCTAAGCGTAGGAGGTTGTCTTGAATTTTATTTATTGGCGATATCATACAACTGCCATTAGTGACAATAAAATTCGTGATCAAGACAAATGGGCGATCTCAATAACGGCGATATTCTAATAGGCAATCAAGATGCCTTGTCATATTGTAATGAATGGGCAATCTTGATATAGGCGATTTCACAATAGCGACCAAGACGCCTTATCATTTGCAATGAATTGGCGTTCTTGGTGAGGGCGATGGCAAAGCTAAATGGCATTGACAATAAAATTGAACTGGAGAATTTTCATTAATCCACTGTAAAGATCGATGATAACAAACAATTTTGGTGATTAACATCGTACAAGTGTAGAGCTTTTGGTGATTATATGACTGACGACATTAGCTTTTGCACATGCGATCTTCTACTCACGGTGACCATCAGGTTTACTAGTAATATTTCCTCAGGTGCTCAGCGTTTCATGGGTGAGGTAGTGCATTTCCATTCATGTCCTCTAGCCAATATGTTCCTGGTCTAGACACTTTGGTAACATTATAAGGGCCTTCCTACGTACGACCGAGTTTTTTGTCATTCAGCTCCTTCGTAGATAGGGTGACTTTCCTCAAGACTAAGTCGTCGGGTACAAAAAATATGTGTTTCACTCTTTGGTTGTAGTACTTGGCGACCTGGTGCTTGTACGCTGCTTGGCATACCTCATATCACTCATTTTTTTCGTCAAGGAGATAAGGTTAAGCCTTAATTCGATTTCATTGTTCTCCTTGTCGAAATTTGATGTCCTGAAGCTCGACATTCCTATCTCCACAGGTATGACAGATTCTGTCTCATATACCATAGAAAGCTGCATCTTGCCCATAGGGATCCTACTCATCGTATGGTAAGCCCAGAGTATGCTCGGAAGGTCTTCTACCCATTCGCCTTTGGACTTTTCCAACCTCGCCTTTAGGTTTCTCAAAATCGTTCTTTTAGTAACTTCTACTTAACCATTAGCTTGAGGATGGCCAGATGAGCTGTGAAGCTCCCATTGTCAATCAAGATTCTCTACACATTAAAATTGGCGATGATGGCTAAGATGTCTAAGGCGTCATCATGGGGGAGGTTCAAGCATCTCAAGTCATCATTGGTGAAGGTGATGGGCTTGTGAGTCACGGCTAATGGTGATGACAGGTTATAAACTTTCTCTTCTACTTGCCCACACGTTTCTCTGACATGTCTCTTCTAAGATAAGCTTGAACAACCTCCTAATCCAAATCCCCCATGTATCACTTGGATCTCTCCTGTTGTAGGCCTGTTGTCACCATACCTTCTTTTAGGCGAGTTGGGGTGTGGGCGATTAACAACATACTTTCCAAGGTATCCCCTTTTCATCAGGTCAGATATTTGCTCTTTTAGTTGGAAACAATCCTCGGTGTTGTGACCATGGTCTCGATGAAACTCACAATATTTGTTCTTATTCCTTTTACGGGGGTTGATCTTGATCTTCCCAGGCCATTTGACGAATTCCTTGTGTTTGATCTCTGTGAGTACCTGATATATGGGAGTATTGAGAGGAGGCAACACCAAGTTTGGTAAGTGAGGTGGAGTATATCTTATTTGTACATCGGTCATTAATCTTCCTCTTGACATATGAATCTGAGTTGTTCTTCACCTTATCTCAGTAATTAGCTCGCTTGGAATCAGACTTTTTTCTTTTATAATCTTCCCTTCCTCGCCTCCTACTCTTCTGTGGCGTTATATTTGTCAGCTTTACTCTGGAGTGACGACTGAGTTTCAAGAATGTTCTTGGAGAGAAAATCAAATAACGGACCAGGGCATAGTCCTTCCATCATCGCCATGACCACTACCTTGTCACTGGCGCCATCCACCTCTAACACGGCCTAGTTGAATCTCTTGCCGTAGTCTTTCAAACTTTTCCCTTTTTTTGGTGGACTATAAACAAATGGGATGCATTCTTCTGTTTGAGCCGACAACTTATGAAATTGGCAACGAAGAGCCTGCTCAGCTCGCCAAATGAGTCAATGGTTTCTAGAGACATCTTTCTAAACCAGGTTCTTATTGAGCCTTTCAAGGTCGCCCAGAAAGCTTTGCATATCACCTCGTCTGAATATCCTTGCATCATCATCAGATTTCTGTATGAGTCAAGGTTATCCATAGGGTTGATCTTCCCTTCATACGTTCTGAGCTGGGACGGTAGTTTGAACTTGGATGAAACTCTTGCCCTCATTATCCTATCTGTGAATAAGGGTTCAACTTGTCGTACTAAGATGTCCACAGTAACTAGCACAGCAGCACCTGTGTTGATGGCGTCAATCTTTGCGTCTAGGTCCCTAATCCTTTGAGTAGTTGACTCCTCTCTACGTAGGGGGTCTAATCATTACGATGAGGTGATCATACCCTTTTAATTTCCTTACCTCCTACTTCACGAGTTCATTTGGATGACTGAGATTCTGACGAAACGGGGCTTCTTTCTCGCCTAACAGGGCTTTTTTCTCAGCTCGATTATATGCTCGGTGATCGGCGTCGACGATTTCGGCCCGACCAGTGCTTTGACAGCTCCGAGATTCACGATCATCTAATCGGCGAGAATAGTGAGACCATTCAATCTTAGGTGGGATAGGTGCTGCTAGGGGAGGTGGATTGTTCGTAGCGAGATGTTGTATCAAGCGAGCGTTATTTTCATTCATGATTCAGATTTGCTCGACGATCCCATGCATTTCACGGTGGAGACCCTTGAGATCAAGAACTTGGTTATTGTTTGCCATCGTGTGAGTTCGGTTATCCATAGGGCTATTGGCGTTTGGTCGAGGTAGCAAACAGCTATGCAGGTGCATAGAAATTTGAGAATTGTCGTTCCTATAGACGACGCCAAATTGTTGTGGTAGAAAATTAGGGCGAGCAACCAACAGACAGAATTGCTCGTGACCTCGGTACTAGACCTCGGCTAAAAAGGGGTGACCTATACAAGCAAGGGAACAAATGTTATCAACTGGGGTGGT
>CM018912.1:10451270-10453770 GCA_009663005.1 Actinidia chinensis | reverse complement strand
GAAGAATTACTGGAGGAGGATTCTGATGAGGTGGAATCTGGAAAGGAGACAGAAGCATCTTTACGAACTTTAGGTGAAGATGACTCAGATTGCACTCCAGGTGTTTGACAAAAAACCTCAGAGAAGACTGAGACAGTTGTGAACAGAGATGGTTACAAGCAACCTCCACAAGTAGTAAAGAAGACCTATGCTAGCCTCTTTGTTGGGAATAGCTAAAGAAGTGAGGGTACCACTCGCCATAAGTTTGAGGTGGGTCAAGGACCAGTTAAACTCCTTGTAGAAGATATGGAAGTTGCTGCTAGTAGGTGGGAACATAGCTTAGTTGGGTATTTTGGTGGTTGTTTCCCAGGGATAAAAGCCCTTGACTTGATTATGGCAAGTTGGAAGGTGGAGGTCAGAATCCACCACCATTCGAGTGGTTGGATTTTCTTTGAATTTTATGAGGAAGACACCAAAAACAAGGTGCTTCAAGGCGGTCTGTACATGATATTTGGTAGGCCTCTCCTACTTAAAACCATGTCTAGATTCTTCTCCTTTGGTGATGAAGAGCTCAGTTGCTTCCATGTATGGGTCCAGCTATCCAACTTGCCTCTTTCCTTATGGGGTATTAGCTCATTGGCCAAAATTTGCGCCAAGGTGGGGAACCTATATGTTTTGATAAGGTCACGGTAAGTTCTGAAAGAGTGTTCTATGCTAGAGCACTTGTTGAGATTGATGTGGCAAAGGAAGTGGTAAAATGCATAGAGGTGGAATTGCCTTTTGGTGAGAAGCATTTTCAGGCTGTTCATTAAGAAAACTTGCCCAAATTTTGTCCCAATTGCAGAGTAATGAGACACTCATCCAACACATGTAAAGTCCTAGAAAAGGTAAAGGAAAAAAAAGGCAGTTGAAATCCCAGTCCTTTCAAAGATTGTTACGGAGGGGCAGGTTGCAGTGCTTTCTGTACAAGCTAAGGCTGGACAGGAAAGTCGTGTTATGGGCCCTTCTGTCCAGATTGCTGGGATGACAGAGCAGGCTATGCAACATGGACAGACAGAGATTCCATCTAAGAGCCAAGATGCCCAGCAAGAATGGAAAACAAAATAGGGAAGGAAAAATAAAAACAAACCAAAGGACAAGGATAAAAGTAAGTTTGACAAACCAGATGCAGGGAACAAATTCACAATCTCTTATGTAAGACCAGAGATAGAGGAAACCCAAACTCCTGAATCTAGTTCAGTAGATCCTGTGTCTGGTTCAGATCAAGCCCTAAAATAGATAGCTAGTGAGGAACCGAGAACTAAGGTCCAGCAAGTTCAGGTTTAGGTTCAGGAAGACATTCCAGTAGTTCAGGTTCAGGTTACCATTCATCTCAGAACATAACCAAAGCTACTCCAAGCAGGAAAAAATTCAGGTTGGGGGAGGGGCCTATGTACAGCAAGCTAATCAAATTGCTAGTGTTGAATTGAGATCCATGCTTCAACGAAGGATGAGAAAGGAAAGAAAGTAAGGAAAAAGAAAGAAAGAAGAAAATTGGATAAGAATGAGAAAGGGGCATCCAGTGTTGATGTTGGGGGAGAACTCCTCAACAAAAATCATTAATGATTGTAGCAAGTTGGAATATAAGGGGCATGAATAAGCCCCTGAAGTAGAATGGGATATTGGAATATACTCGTAAGAATAAAGTAGATATCATGGGGATATTGGAAACAAAACTCAAGCACCAAAGAACTAGGGATGCGGCAAAACAAAAGTTCAGGAGATGGTCCATTTGGGATAATTTCCAACAGCACCCCAATGGTAGAATCATGATTATATAGAAGGCAGATAGAGTGAATCTTCAGGTTGTGGAGTGTTCAGACCAAGCCATTCATTGTTTTGTAATATGCAAGGTGACAAATATCAAATTCTCAATCTCTTTTGTGTATGCTTATAATACAATTGTGGGAAGAAGATCTTTATGGGCTAACTTGGATAGATTTAGAGAGACCTCGATGAATCCTTGGCTGATGCTAGGAGACTTCAACAATGTGCTCAAAACAGATGAAAGAACTAATGGCCAACAAATTACTCCGTATGAAATTAGAGACTTTCAACATTGCTACAACAAGTTGGGGCCAGTTGATACAATTTATTCAGGGGCATTCCTTACCTAGACCAATAACACTACTTGGTGCAAGTTGGATAGGGCTATGATTAACAACAGATGGATCTCAAATGGATTAAGGGTCCATACTCACTTTGGTTTTCCTGGAAAACTCTTTGACCATTCCCCTTGTTTGGTTTCCCTCTTTGACAACATCATGCAAGGGGTAAAAACCCTTCAAGTTTTTTAACATGTAGACTCTCCATGAGGATTTTCAAAGGATAGTAGAGATGGTGTGGTCTACCCAAATACAAGGCAGTGCCATTTTTAGATTATGCAGGAAGTTGAAACTTCTTAAAGAGCCCCTCAAGGACCTCAATAAGAAGCACTTTTCTCATATATCTACCAGAGTTGCTGCAGCTGAGGATAGACTTT
>CM018912.1:10396270-10398770 GCA_009663005.1 Actinidia chinensis | reverse complement strand
TCTCTCTTCCATCCTTCTCCATGGTTTGGCACTACATTTCTTCTCCCTGATTTCTTCTTGGAATGTCTTCCAAATCATACATAAGCCGACATAGGAAGGACAGGGGTACCCCCGTCTGTGGACAAGCGGGGTGCTCGGCGTGGTGGCAAAATACCGTCGTGACCCTAACTCATCTGGCTGCTTATTACCTTGTGCCCTCGGTCCCCTTTGTCTGGTCACCGTCCATTTCTTCCTCACTTTACCCCAAAGAAGAGAGAAAAGAGAGGTAGTCGCCGATTGGTCGTACTGACTACGGGTGTGGTTTTCGACGACATTTCGCCTCATCGTTCTCTTCAAAGTCAGGGTGTGTGGCTGGTTAGGAAAACTCCATATTTCTCTGTGTGTGTTTTTGGAAGTTCTTTTACACGACAGTGTCACCATTTTGTTTATTTGTGTGATTGGCTATAGATCTGGATGAATATCAAATTGCCCTAATTTTTGGTGGGCCCTAAGTATAATAAAGCCCTAAAATTGCCACTGAAGCCCATTCTATTTTTATAAGCATAGGTCTGTTTTAGCTAGGTCTCTATTTTGTGTATGTGAAGAAAACCACAAACCCAAAATGCAAAAAAAGTTCAGTTTTGATTAGGAATTTTCCTTTGTGGATGTGCTGGGTAAGGCTTGGGAATTTGAGATATATGGTCGTAGTTTTGGAAAGCTTTGTATATCTTAGATACCTAGTTTTCTTAGTCTTGAGGAAAGATTTTTTTCTATATCTGGGTGTGTAGGACATGATACCCCAATTGCAAAATTCGGAAGTGGAATTCTCCACTAAAGCTGAGAATATGGCATTTTGTTATTATGTGTGTTCTATGTTAGGAAAATCTTACAAATTTGCAATTACCTAATTTGCAAGCTGTGTCTTGTCAGTGGGCACAACGAATCCATGAAAATCAAGGGTCTCATTTGGATATGAGAATGGAGATTTAACATTAATGTTGGGGGATCAGAGGTGGGGTTTACCAAATCCAGTAATCACCCTTTTGACATTCCTACGTTAGGATTCCAGTTTATAAAAAAAAAAAATTCAAAAACCTATTAGTAATCTGACTTGCTAACCCATTAATAATTTTAGAATTTTATTTTCTTTAGAAGGAAGAAGATGTACAAAAGTCCCCAATCATTACTATATTTTTAGTTATAATATGCTAACACGTACACTTAATGCCAAAAGGGTACAAAATCTCACCTGAGGTATGTTGGATACTGCATGATGTTTTATAAGTCTAATGAGCAAAATCATAGAAAGAAAAGAGAGTATTGGGGATCAACTAGTAACCCTACTAATCCTGGAGAGTATTCAAACTTCATATGCATTTTATCAAGTAAAAAGAATGTTCACATCAGCTAGGATAAGAATTCAGAATGATGCACTAGTCAGATACAATAGAAGAGGTAATATTTTAACCTCTCTCATGCAACCTATAACACACTTGTATAGTGTTTTTTTATGTGACTGCAATCCTTTGGGATAGGAGAACTTGAAATACACAATGCTCTGTAGTCAAAGAGGAACAACAGAAGCAAAATCCTGTGGTACCAAATAAAGGTTCAGATCCCATGTAGGCACATAAAACACACTAGAGTTTCTGAACTTTGGAAGCTAAAACATACTTCTTGTACAAAGGTTCTCTTCATATACTGTCAGATAAAAACATAACGACGCTGCAATAAATAAAATGATAAAGACTTAAAATAAGCAGAATTGTGGAACACATGACAATAGATATGCATAAAATACAAAACGGACTTTAGCACACTCAAGAAGGAATTAAAACAAGCAACATGAAGTTGATTGTTTTTGTGGTTTTACAACATATTCACTGCATATGAAGTGTGTTCTAATTTTTTTTGTTTGCTTTTATGCAGGAGAACAAGAGACCAGAATGGTTGTATCTCTGTTTCAACAAGAGACCAGAATGTACCTGTGGGAAAATTCCATTGGTATGTTAAGCGTTAATTCTGCTATGATGTGTTTATATGTTCGCTTGCATATTTTAACTGAAAGGGTTTAGCCTTAAATAAATTTATTAGCTCATTTATTTAAGTCCTGCTCACTGGTTGTGGAAAGTGAATGACATGGATTACTTTTACTTTTTCATCACATGCATGTAATTTTCAGTTTTTTGCTTGGAATTTGTAATTTTATATGGACTGATTTTCACGTAGTGTTGCAATTTTCATATTTTAGGATTGTTTATTGTGAATATTCATAGATATATTACATAAAACTAGATAAATAAGAATTTTATTTTTATGACCATGAATGCGGGCATTCGTTTTTTTAATCATTTGTCCTTTGGTTTGACAGTATCTGGAATCCATGATTTGCCTTCAGTTTCCTGTCAAGGCAGGAGACTCACTAGTCATATTTCATGTTTACATCCAGATGACAATTCTGAAACGTTTTTGCCTTTGGGTCATTTTAGTCAAGTTCTTCAGAATTGAATTCCCCCACTGT
>CM018912.1:10383770-10388770 GCA_009663005.1 Actinidia chinensis | reverse complement strand
GGTCATATTGAAGAAGTTAGTTTGGGTGCTGACACAGATAACAAGCGGCCATTGTGTTTTCGTTTCTTTCATCTTTCAAGTACCCCGGGGAATCACATCTTTGTTTAGTTTTTCGAATCCCTTCCTATAATTGCGTGAGGTGTTAAAGAAGTTTTGGCCGTAACATTGGATTAAACTAACTTGCTGTGAGAACATATGAAGCAACTCTTATTGCGCAAGCATCTCAGAAACTGTGGGTGTTCCTTTCACTGTACATACAGCCTGAATCAATATGCTGGTAGGTATACTGTAATTCTTTTCTAGTTCGGCTTGCTTATGTCTTTTTATTTGTATGCAGACATATGAACTTGTATTTATTTTATTTCAGGTAAATGAAGCAAAAAATGTGCTGAAACTTTGTTGATTTTTGGCATGCCCATGTTTTTTGCTGGTAAAATGAAATTACGCCTTACCTTGTATGAGCCGTTTATCGTGCGCCTGAGATAAGTAAGCATTACTCTTATCTATATTGTTTATTAGTCATAGGGTCTTTAATGGTTCTCCTTTTATTATTTTGTTGCTTCATTTTTAGTTACAGTTGTGTTTTTCTTGGAAGAACCCAACCATCTAGACATTTCCTCTTTTTCTACTGCAGTTCTGGTTTGTCTTATGATCATCCTGGATATTTGGTCGGTTGGTTGCTGTTTATTTGAGTCTATACCGGGAAAAGTTCTTTTTTCCAGTGCCACAAACATGACAGCTGCGCCTTCATACTGGGAAGTTAAAAGGGTTCCATTGCCAAAGAAAATGCTTAGAAGTAAGTGTGAGGTTCCCTTTTGCAAAATTGTATATCAGACTCCTTTTATTTGTCTGGCTCAAAATTTCTCTGGTGCTCTTTATTCTTTTGTTTGGATAGCTTGGCAGTATCTGATAGTTTTGTGGATGTAATTCTATTCCGTATTTTTTTTCTTGTAGGGGGACCTAAACCAACTTTCTTTGGCTTTCCGATTCAATTTTCCCCATCTTCTTTCCCACTCTGATAGGGCTTTCATGGAGCAGCATTTTGACCATGATTTTGAATTATTTCTTGCCCAGAAGAGGATCCTGTCCAAAGAAGGGTGGGCATCACCCCTAAAGTAACACTATCTGTTGTTTTTTTGTTTCCCCGTTGCTAAGGTCTGTTTGGATCTTGAATTTAACAATGGAATGGAAAAATTAGCTACATTTATTTATTTTTTATTTGTGACTAACCTCAAACTTTTTTTCCCCCCACAAATTTACATTCCTTTTTTCCTAACCCCCAAAATAAAATGAAAATAAGTAGATTACCTTTTCACTTATTTTCCTTTACTTATCCTTTTTGTCCCCCTTTTCTTTCATCCTCAAATCCAGATCCATACCTAAGATAAGTGTACCTATAGTTGTTTGTATGATTATTTTACGAGCAAAACGCTAATCTATTTCACTGTGGTTGGCGCAGACTTAAAGAGGTGTTGATCCTAGCATCCAAGCCGAAAGATATTGCGTAATAGTTACAATCTCTCCTGGTGAGGTTTGAAGATGTTCGCCAATTTCAAGATCTTCTAGAAAAGTTTTTGTATTAGATCCAGATAAGAGGATAACAGTAACACAGGGCATTGATCCATCCATTCTCACGGGCAATGAACTATGATGCTTATTTTTCTGACTCCAGAAATGCTGCGTGTCGTCCATTGTGACTATTTATATTGAAATGTCTAATCATTAAATATCGTGTCTTACTTCTCGATGCTGGCTTAAGACTTTCCTGGCAGTTCTTTGCATGGTGGTGGAAATATGAAAAGATGATATTTTGGTCTGCAGGGCTCATGCGGTCCTTTCTGGAATGTTTTTCTGTTTCTATTGTAAGACAACTCCGCCAAAAGGCGTTTTTCTCTTCCTCTTGTAACCATTCTTGATGGTACCATTTTAGAACAGTATTAAATAAGTATGCACATATTACTTATATAATTATATTTTTACATGCGGATATGAATGACTGGAACTCTATTTGTGGTGGCACCAGAATCTTAAAAGAGTACAAATCTCATTCTCTAATGGGGTTTTGTAAAGTCTTTATGTCTTTTTATGTTTTTCTAAGGTAGCCGGGTTTCCTCTCTTCCCTTGCTTCCCTTGTTTGTCCGCAGATGGTTATTTTGGTTTGTCTAAATGGTGCCCGTTTCTGGGTGTTGAACTTATTCCTTCTTTAGAGGCATTTCATCCTGTGTGGGCTGTCTTTGCCTTTTCTTAGTTTTGCTTTGTCTATTTTGCGGCCTATTTAATTTTCTGTTTCCTGAATTGGTGTATCCTGGGAGAGGTCTATTCTTAGTTTCATTCAGGAACTCTTCCAGTGCTATGAGGCAACCATTCAATGTCTTTAGGATGCATAAAAGGAACGCTCTGGAGAATGTTACCGGCTGTTTGGTTTGTTTAATTAGGACCTTTATATATGACACCCTTGTGGGGGTGGGGGGGGCAACCTAATATGGCTTGATCTCTGTTGTCAAATTAGACCTTTTCTTAAAAGACTTTTTAGTGGTAGTAAGTGGAAATTCATACAATGATTATTCACTATTTGGGGTGAAAATACTTGGGGTCATGCCTTGATTTTTGTGAACACGCATGTCATATATTATTAGACGTTGTGAATGCGTAAAAGGTTGAGCTTGCATGCCTCTGCTCAAACTTTCTCATAAAGCCAAAATATGATGCAGCTTGGACATGTATTAGCATGTTCTCAGTTGCATGATTTATTGTATTCAAGATTAGATGTGTGCATTTGTTTTGTGGTGAGGTTTTTGTCATTGTGAGATAGCTGTCTATAAGTGCTTGTTATGTTTTATTCTATATTGGTGTCTTCGAAATTTTTAAATATTCTAATGACTTTGGCATACGTCTGATACCTGGTTTTGGTTCCATGCTGGGGGGGGAAGGAAGTTTGCAACTGGTGGTGTGCTGCAACCTTGGAAGTGGAAACTACTTTCGTGAGTCCCCCTGCTTTAATTTCCTTATTTTCCTCTTCTACGAGGCTACCCATGCTCGACACAAAGGAAAAATGTGTTTGACATGAGCTTGTCTTTTTAGGTGTGCACTCTCCATGCTTTTCCCACAACAGTTTGTAAGTATCCTTAATTTAAATTTTTTTTAGTCCTTGATTGTTTTAACTGTCTAGTTCATGATTGTTTTAATTTCCTCCAGATATTACAGTTTCATGTATTTAGAAGCTCCTCCGATGATTTGCATTGTTAATCCATCCTAGATATTCTATTACTTGTTTCAAACAGTTCTAATTTCTTTTTCCAACTAAAGCATGAACATGTTCTCATTGTGATGATTTTGGTGGAGTGTATTCTTGGGTTTCTCTTGCGCCTATGCTATCTTAACAGCAATTTTTTAATTTCCTTGTCTATCCTTGACGCCAGGGCGTGCAAGAGATGTATATAACTGCTCTGCTTATTTTTTTCTTTTGTCTTTTTGACGTGAAAATTTGTGTATTCTACTTGAACCTGGGGGGGTTTTCATGGTTGATACATTGGAGGACAACAACCAGAAAGAAAATGCCCTTGTTTGTCATATCGCCATTGTTGGACCGTTCCTCTGGTAGGGCTGCAACTGGGTGGTTTCAGCTGGTTCGGATCGAACCAAGACCTATACCCCCTGGTAAATATAACCAAACTTACCTAAGCCCATCTAAGTATGGTGTTGGGCTCAAGGTATTTCTGCATAGGCCACCTGGGCTTCATCGGTTTAACTTTGGTTAGGCTCGGGTTGTCCAAAAAAATCAAGCTGAAAGTCCAAAAAATTTTATTGACAAAATTATTATTTACAGAGATTAATATATATCTCGTGGTTCACAAAGAGAAAATTAGTGGTCGGAATGATGTTCTTGCGGTTCATACAGGGCGAAATTGAGGAAAGAGGATGATCAGAATAACATTAGAGTTATTTACAAAAACAACTTAGATTTAGTTGAATGGTAAAAATTAATTAGCAAATATCAGAATAATATGCATATATAATGTTTATTGTATGTGTAATTATACATATATCATAATAGAATTTCGGCTTCGTTTTGCTCGGGTTGTCTAATACCTTTGCCCAAGCCCAATATAATTTTAATTTGGGCTCTAAAATTTTTACCAGAGCCCGGTCTTGTGTTCCAATTTATATTGTCTAAGGCCTAAAACTTTTTGGACTGGGCTTCGGCTTCAGGTTGGTCCAGCCTGAGTTGCACTACCTTTAGGTGAAACTACAAATATGGCAAGTGGAGCCTGCACAAAATTGCAAAATTTACTCTTTTACATGTAAGAACTACTGCCTAAGAAGCACAGACACGTGTGTCGTGTCGGACACGGACACGGATACGGACACGACACTGTCCGTGTCCGACACGACACGCTGACACGACAATTTTTAAAAAATGCAGGATACGGCGGGGACACGGCAATATATATATATATATATATATTTATATTTTTCCTATATATTTATATTATATCAGGTAATTACATAAGTGTAAAGATAATACTAAATAAAATAAAAATACCTGTCTTATATAAACTTAAAGCATTACATATCATCAAATAACTTATCATTTCATCTAAAAGACAAATGATAAAGATAACTAACATATCATTTAGGCTATTTAGCAAAATATTATTCCATTGATGTCGGATAAATTGTAGGGGGGGGTTTTATTTACTTTATTTATTAATTCTTGTTTTTTTTTATATTATTTATTTTTTTTTTTAAGTTAATTAGAATTTTATTAATTAGGATTTTTTTGTATGTTAGGACTTAGGAGTCTTATTTTAAATTTTACTAGTTATCAATAGAATTTGTTAATATAGGAGTTTTAGTATGTTAGGAGTCCTTATTTAAATTTTAAGTAATTTCAAATCGAATTTGATTTAATTAGGAGTTTTTAGTAGTTGGAGTCCCTTATTTTAAATTTAGTAGTTTCAATAGGATTAGTTTTTATTCTATTTAAGTTTTTTTTTTTG
>CM018912.1:10356270-10358770 GCA_009663005.1 Actinidia chinensis | reverse complement strand
CGCCAACCGTCATATCACTGGACAGACTGCAGCTCGTCAGTTGGTTGGAGCATTATGTTGCAAATCTTAGATATGTGAGCGAGTGAGAGAGAGCGTTGAAGGAAAAGCAGTGGTGGCGATTGTGAGTTTTTGGCTCGACCAAAATTCGATCGACTGACTGTCAGTCGGAGCATTCTGATGAAATCTGATCGACCGACCGTCGTTTGGTTGTCGATCGGGTCAAATTCGCAAGTTTTAACGCGTTTTGACTGGTTTTGATTAATTTGGCTCGTTTTACACTTTCTAAACTTCGTTTTGATAGATTTCTTGTTGGTTTTGAACTTGGTTTGACAATTAACTCTTTTTGGTATTAATTAGTTTAGGAAGAACAATTTTAGTATAAATCTTTGTGGAGATTCATTCTCCAAGTGTAGTTCCAATTAGGTTTTGGGACATAATTTGGGTTTTGGGTTTTTGTGAGTTTTTTTTATAGAAAATTCTCCATTATAGCTCTTCGGAGCATTCGTTTGATTCGTTTGAGTGCCCATGGACACAGGCACATTGCTGAAACATGTAAAACTTGATATCTTTTGTTTTCATTTGGTTATTCTCCATTTCATTAGTTTGTTTTTACATTGCAAATTTATTTGGTACTTTTCTTCATATTTGTAGCCATATTTGAGTTGTATTTGTTTTGTATTTTTGGATGCTTCCGCACAATAAATTGATACAAGAGCTTTGGGTTTCGACTTAGGGCTTTGTTTGTGTGGTTATTTGTTGGTGGTTTATGGAGATTGAAGGGAAGATGGCAAAAGAGTCGTCCATTAAGTTGGAATCGAGTCATCCACCAAATCTAGATCAACCTCTAGGACTCTATTTTCGATTGCAAAATTTATGGTGGATAAGTTTGATAGGATGAATATCTTTGGGATTTGGCAATGTGAGTTTGGATATTGCTTTTGGGGAGCCGTTTTAATTGTTTAGTTGTGTCTTGGATAAGCAGGCCCATTCGAGACATGTTTTCCTTTGGTTGTTAGGTGCAAATCTCGGCCCCAAACAAGATGAATTCTAAGTTTGGTATGCCTATTGTCACGAGAGGAGGAGGATTCTGATCTTGCACTTGTGAGTTTATTATTTGTTTGCCATTCGAAAGAGTGAATTTTGGAGTGAGTTTATTATTTGTTTGCCATTCGAAAGAGTGAATTTTGGATTGTAGTTGCATTTATCATGTGTCCCAATAAGGATTTGTTTTCCAGCTTTGAGGAGTTTGATTTTCGTACAGTTTTTATGGGTGATGGCCATGCCTATGAGGCTTTGGGGATATGTAAAATCAGTTTTTTTTGATTTGATAGGTAAAATTAGAATCTCACCTCGTTGGGAGCTCTAGAGCCCACCAATTTGGTAAACATTTTATGTAAAATAAGGATTTGTTTTCCAGCTTGGATGTTTTAGTTGTGATGATGGGTACTTGATGCAACAACTTGCATTTCGATGGACGAAGTATAGTTAAATGTGGAGCAGACATCATTGCTAGTAATATTGGGAAATTTATTTTGGATACTATTGATTGGCAACACATGCATCTTTTTGGTGAAAAGGACTTTCAAGGGTAGGGAAGCATACTTGGTTTGTCTTGGGTATACATTGTGTCTTAGAGAAGCAATTTGGAGCCAAGTTTTGGATGGCAATCAATCAATTATTTGGTTTACTTGACTTTGTTTGGGAGCTTGCGATTGTTGCTTCTTTTGGTGGTAAGTATTGTAAGAGAATAAAATACCAAGTACTAGATTCGACTGAGCTAGGGCAGACACCTCTACTGGATTGTCGCTCTATAGCAAGTTGGACAGGGTCACTGCATCGAAACTCAATCGAGGTGCAGTAGTCATCGATTTGCTAACTACTAGCTTTGGCGAGTTAGGGCAGTCACCGCTGCTATGCTGCCACTCTATAGCAAGCGCGGCGGGGTCACTATACCGGAGCTCGATCGAGACGCAACGGTCGGCAGCGATCCTAAGACACATCAGGGAACAGAAGGTAACTAACACGGTGAAGTTTTTTCTGCCAGTTTCCACGCTTGGATGGAGACGTCGGTGATATGATGGCTAACTACCAACTAGGCTCTAGGGATATGGCTAGGTCAGCCGCCTACTCATTGAGTCAATGCGTTTAGGCATGTGCCGAACTGCAGTCTGTCTAGTGACATAATAGTTGGCGCGTTCAAGCACGCGCCAGACTACTATATAAGTCAAGATCTTATTCACTCAAGGGATGCAATTTCAGTTATTCTAAGCCTATACACACTCTCTCTCTCTCCATACTCTCTGTGTCCACTGGTTTGGATTTGACCGTCGGAGAGCCGTTTTTCGAAAATAGTTTCGACAACCGTTTTCAATATTTTTGTCTTGTATCTCGGTCCAACCGCTCACAACCACAACTTTGCCATCGCAGGTGTCTATTTTCGACTCCATCCCTTTGTCCACCCCCACAAGTATCAAATTGGTTCGCTATTTATTTTGGATAC
>CM018912.1:10348770-10351270 GCA_009663005.1 Actinidia chinensis | reverse complement strand
ACCCTGAGGGGGGTGAAATAGGGTTGTTGCAACTTTCTTTTAATAAACATTATTCTGACCATTAAGAGTTTAGAATGATTTAAGAAAAAAAAAAGTCGTATATGCACGATATAAATAGCACATAAATAAAGAGATAGGGAGAGAGATTCAACTCCGGCGATTTATAGTGGTTCGGTCTGCCCTGACCTCGTCCACTGACTCCCCAACACACCACTTGAGATTTCCAATCCACTAATCCAAACTCCTTCGGGTGGATTCAAACCTTTATCACGTCAAGAGCGCACCACTCTTCTTCACAGGTGGAAAATCCCCTCAACACCTCACAAGGTCACACCAACCCTCAAGGTCCCAACCCAACCCTTTTGATACAATCACCTGTTGATCTGACTTTGGATTTCTCTCACAATGACAATTCTCTTTTTGAGAGGAATATACAAATGAAGATTTTCAATGATATCTCTCACTGAACTTCTGATGAATAACTTGAAAGGCTTCAAAGGTAAATTGAAGGAAGTAACTTGCTTGAGTTTCTAAGGTTATTTTTCTTCTCACTTGATTGTATTATGATAAGTTAAGGATATGTATTTATAGGCCTTATCAAGAATATAACCGTTGGAGGGAATTTGAAATTGCTACCAATTTTCAAATTTGAAATCACATTTTCAAAGTCAGAAATTGTTTTTAATTCAAATTTCAAAAGTTGCAACTACATTTTCAAAGAAGTCAGAAAATTTTTCTTCCAATTTTTCAAAGTTGCAAACCACTTTTCAAAGTCAGAATTGTTGCTAACGCAATTTTTCAACTTGGAATCAAATTTGCAAAATCAGAAATTGTTGCTATCGCAAAATTTCAAAAGTTGCAACTATAGTTTCATAAGTCAGAAATTGTTTTCTTCCAATTTTTCAAAGTTGTCAAACACATTTCAAGTCAGAAATTGGTGCTAACCAATTTTTTTCAAACTTGGAATCAATTTTCAAAGTCAGAAATTGTTGCTTAAGCATATTTTTTTCAAATTGGAAATCAAATTTTCAAAGATAAGATTATGCTAGCACATTTTTTTTAAGAACTTTAAATTTTAATGTATTTTTGTATTTTTTAAAAAATGTCATGAAGGATTTGTCATTTTAGGAGCGCAAGAATTTAACCTACAAGAGCTTTAACAGACAAAAAATAAAACCCTAATGAAGTTCTTCATTTTGAGATCTTCAGTGCTTGAATTCTTCTTGCTTTGGCAGTCCAAATATCTTCGAATATTTTTGCTTCTTGAGCATGTGCTTTGAATATTTCTTTGCAACTATCATACTTGAATTAAATACATTAGAAGCATAAGATAGAATGTTGTTATCATCAAATATTGCAAACTAATCGTAAAAAAAAAATCTTATTTACCCATAAGTTTTTACAATCTCCCTCCCCCTTTTTGATGATGAACAAATATGAATAAAAATTTAACACATTGTAGTAATAACTATTACTGAATCAAAGCAGTTTAAATCACTAGAATAATACATTTTTATTATTAAAACTCATTTTATTGTAATAACAAATTTTTGTATATCCTCATTTCTCCCCTTTTGAACATCAACAAAAAGGCTAAGTAAAAGCTCCCCCCTGCGAAAAATGCTCCCCCTTTCATGATGAAGTGATATCTAACGATAAATTGGATTGAAAGCTTGCTAATTAATGAACATTGAATCAAGGAAGGTGAGGCAAAGCAATCAGGAAAGATATGAGTGCAACCCATATCATTTGTTGCTTTTCTCTCTTCCGTCACAGATTAATTATCATGGAAAGAATCCAATGTTGCATGAAGAGAAAGGATACTTCATCTTCAGAAGCAATGTCAAGAATAATCTTGCTTCTAGATACATGATCAAGAATAGTCTTGCTTCTGTTGTTGTGAATCAAATTGTGATGTTTTTCATCTTTCTGCAATCTTTCTTTCTTGGCTTTTGAATTTAGACTGTATGATTTGGTTGCGATACTAATCTTTCTTAGAAGTGATGATAGGCTGAAACTAGGAAGAAAAGATTTAACTTTCCAGAGTATGAAGGATTTGAGACAGAAATATGTGCTTGGCAAGACAGAAGACAAGGTGAATTTATAGATGAGTGTTGACAAGAATAGGTGCGAAGTGACTCCATGTGAGACGCATGTAAAAGGAAATAAAATAAAATTAAAAAATAAAAAATCGATTTAAAGATTATTTATCATGGTAGGTCGGGCGTGTGCTCAGAAGGACGACTTTGAGGCATATTTGGTCCCGAAAAAATCTCTTTTCCTAAGATCCCAAATAGTTCTCTTTCTTCTTTCTCCTTCCGTTCCTGAAGAAGAATTCCAGTTTCGTTTCCTTAGTTTTCAAAAAAATGGCTCTTCTTCTCAAAAATAATTTTGATCTCATGCTGTGCCTAATGTAAACAACCAGAAATTCGGTGTTCCATCATTCTTTCTCAAAAGATCCGCCATGACTAATGCCCTCTGTGATGCTGGATGATTCAGT
>CM018912.1:10318770-10321270 GCA_009663005.1 Actinidia chinensis | reverse complement strand
GTTATTACAGTTGGAATTTGAAATTTTTTAAATTCAAAAAAACAAAAAATAATTATTAAAACGACCCAAACTTTTTAATATTACTTTATTCACACCCACACCCGCACCGAACCAAGGGCCTGACGGCGGCGGCGTGCTGTGCGTGGATTAATTGGTCAAACCATAGGTTACCATAGGTCCTTCCCCTTTCACAAAAGTGGGGTGCCCATTGGGACCCAAACCCTTGACTAAACTTAGGCTTTATAAACCCATTACTTTTTCCATAAAAAATCACATGTGGGACTAGCCTTTTAGTTCACCAAAATCCATAACCATGGGACTACTTTGAAGCATATTTCATTCGAATCTCCATGGATTTGAAGACAAATAAATACTGTTTTCAATCTCTCATGGAGGAGAACACAAAGCAAACTTGGACCACAAAAAGGACATGTGGGTCCTACTTTAAATTTGGCTCAAAGTTGGTGTTTTCATCAATTTTTCCAACAACCCCACATGGAATGAGATTGGCTGACAAAATTAATGCACAAATAGATGCTAATGCACAAATGTAAAAGAGAGAGTAGAGCGGAAAGTCAATTACATCAGGAAATTGTGGCTTTGGCTTTGAACTTCCTTAGCGAAATACTACGGGTGTATTGGTTGACCAGTGAACATGATGTCTTGAACTGTTCTGCCGTTATATTAACCGAATCAATAGGATTCACATAGTTCTTCCCTATCAAAGTGTGATCCTCGGGTGTTTTGGGTTCGTTTTGGCATGAATCACATTGGTATTTCATAAGTGCGTTAGGAATTTAAGCCTTTACAATCTCACAGAAAGCGGCCCCTTCCCGAATCATAAGGTGATTTCTGATGGAGTATCGACTCCACTAGTATTCACAGTATAAGATCATAAAAGCATAAGCTTATTAATATTGAGTATCCTGCCATCCTCCCGTTCTATATTAAAAAGCGATAGCTTATCCTAATACTTTTCAGGTAATCACTAATTTCATCATAGAATGAACTATGGAACAAAGTTCCCAGAATGATTTATACTCAGTCAAAGTAATTTCGGTTGTCCCATTGACTACGTCTTGGGATCTCCAGTCAAATAGTTGGGTTGCCATTAAGGTAACTTTAAAGAAGTAGGCTTTCAAACCCAATCCTCGATGAATAAATTTAGATTTCTTACCAGCCTGACTGTAAAGATGATCTTCCAATATCCTTTGATTATTTATTAATCCCAGAATATAAATTTTCTGCGATTAATGACTTTTAACAGACATGTTTATCATGTTTTGTCCTTATGAGAATTCTCCACCATATTTGCTAGGAACTGATGGTCTTAGCCAATATACTCAAGTCTTTTCGTACTTCTTTTTAGCTTTTGATTCCGCACAGAATCTGGCTATATACGCATTGCAAACATTTACTAAGAAAATTAAAGCAATCAGATTTAGACTATCCATTTATGACTTATTGTCTTCTGATCAATAAAATCCCGTTTTTCAGTATACATATTTATATATCTGGCATGTGTATGTGATTCATTGCCTCATGTGTAGACAAAACTTCCCCTCTAGTTGATTAACCTGGGTGGTGAATTAATATTTTATTCACATCACGATATGTTTTCCTTTTTGCTACTTGTGTGAATCATATCACTTAATTGCCAACCATTTAGATTTAATATCATCAAATATCTATCACTATTTAAGTTTAGACGTTACTTCATTTATCCATTTGGATAAACTCGTTCTATGAGCCATTAGTCAGATCCATTATAACCCAAAAATTTTACCTTCATGAAACTATTTTGTGGTTCAAATAAGAAATTCTTGTACATATCTTTACTCACGTGTGAAACTGTACTTATTTCTTTCTATGAGAAAAATTAGAAGTAATTCAAATCAATACTCTTTTTCTTTATACATCTAAAAACTTTCTCCTTCCAAACCATAGTTTAAAATCTAGGGCTCTTGCTTATCATAAAACAGGTATAATGAAGAAATATTATTTCAGGATATCCGACGAATGATTATAAGAGGTTTAGATGAATTATTCATCTACACGACATTTAAATGCCACACTATGTTTAATCAAATCAATGATTAAATATTCGCATCAATTTCGATTAAAGATTACTTGATCCCAAAGTCTGTAGCATTAAACAATATTTATGGATATGTACTTATGAAAGCATGCATTAGAAATAAAAAAATCATAATTGTAATTTATTACTTATAAAAGAATCAAAAAAAATAAAAAAAAATAATTATTTCTTTTTATAAGAACTAAGGCTTTATTAAATTACACTGACCCACATTTCTGATTATTAGAATATTGGGTGTTCAAAGTTAATACAGTATCCTTATCTCAATTAAGAGATTCTTTCACTATTCTGTTACTTAATCTATATGTATTTAAAACAAGTGAATCGAATGTTAAACACTAAAAAACATCATCACTAGTTTTAATACCATCATTCCAACCCCATTGAAAATTATACTTATGT
>CM018912.1:10251270-10253770 GCA_009663005.1 Actinidia chinensis | reverse complement strand
ATAATTGAATTCATTTTTTTTCAGTTTAAGTGAAATTTCACTACTATCAAATGAGTGTGTGATACCTACGCGTACGATGATTAATTTGTATTCAATTGTGTCTGGTGTTTGTTTGGATACCTACAAAAAGGTTTGGATATTTATAATTTTACAGTTATGTTTGTTATCTTTATTAAAAGTGCTTTGAGATACAAGTCTTGTGAGTTGAACTTTTACTCAAATAGATCGTGACTAAAAATTTAAAGTATTATAAATAAAAAATTTATTTTATATTCCACTATATTTTCTAATTAAACATACCACTCTCATACACCATTGCTCTATATTTTATACTATTTTGTGAAATGACAAATTATCATTCTATGAGTTGCACATATATAGAAAACACACATAATATGAGAATTTATTAAAATAATTATTTTTTCCGTCTTTTATTGTTGACGTCATCTTTACCATCGTTGATCTCATCGCCGTCACCATCTTCATCAACGACGACGGTAGCGTCCACGTTATCTTTGTCTCCGGCCCCAGCGACATCACCAATGGTGCCCATCGTCAATCAATTTTCTCGGGTAAAAAGCAAAAATATTTTTTGAGAGAATTCAAACACTTAAGATTAAATGAGTCTGTATGCTGTGTCAAAAACTTTATTGCAATTATCCTCTTTATTAAATATAATTTAAATTAAATACAATGTGGGAGGAGATAATAACAAACAAATACGCGTTTGACAGTATTGGTGAAAGCTTGATCAATTTTTTCTGAGTAAAAATATATTTTTTTATTTTAACAAATATATATATATATATTAAATTAGATCAATATTTTTTTTTTTTTTATATTCTCGTCCAAACGAACCAATATAAAATTTTGATATAAAAAACTAATAAAGATAAATAAACTCGCAAACAAATCAGTAATCCACACTGGTCTTTACTTGTAAAATCAAATGAAGTTGTGATAAGTTCAAAATTCTCATTCATAATTATAGTTTAAATCAAATATAAATTTATAAATATAAAACTCATAAGTAATTAGAAAAAATATATTGGCCCAATAAATTGCTCTCATCACACACGATATTTTTAAAATATAGGCGAGTAGTTTTACACTCATTTTTTTTAACGCAAAAAAACTGGCAAAAAAACACTAAACAAAGCACGATTTTTTTTTAGTGCGATAATTAACCCAGATCCCTTTAAACATGGAAAAATATTAAAATAAAAATATCTTAAGTAAATTACTTCAAAAGTTTTAATTATTAAATTTGTCCTTTAAATTTGCTTCTTTTTTTTTTTTACTTTATTCCCTTAAACTAAAAATACTGATAAGTCATTCTTTAAATTATAATAACTTGACAATTAGAACTTTTCGTTAGCTGTGATCGTTAAAAATGACGTTAAAGTGTCATGGGCTCCTTATAGACAATTTTTCCCCAAAATATCCCTCGAATTCGTTATACTCTAGCCTCCTTAAACTATTTATATTTTTTACTTTACCCTCTTAAACTAAAAAACCTTATAAGTTAAATTTAAAATTTCATAAAAAAATCACAAATTTTATCCACTTTTTTGGATACCCATTGATATAAAAAACCAAGCACATACTAAAAACACATTGCTACCCCCCTCTCCAAAATTTAAGATTATAAAGAAAACTCATAATTTCTATTGAGAGAGGGCACATGAATCTGGCAGGCAGGCTTTTCATTCACGAAAAGTAAAAGTAATTTTGATAATTTTTATTTAGAGATTTTGGAAACCAAGTAAACTAAATTAATATAGATAAGATACAGATATTTTAACACGTATTTATTTATATGATATAGATAGATATATAGATAGATAGATAGAGAGTGTTATATATGTATAGATAGATACATAAACTTACATAGAGAGTCATTATGAAGTTGTAAGGTTTTGCCAAGCGAAACAAAAACATAATTTATTAATACTAGAGCTAGAGCTTGAGTGAGATTGTTATGGTAGAGAGAGAGGAGAGTGATGAAATTTAAAATTAAATTAAGACCCCATTTGGGTAAGTTTCTTTTTTTTTTATGTAAATTAGTTGAAAATTCAGTCTAACCATATAGTCAAGAGGTACCTACAAGGTACAAAATGTTGATTGAACAGTAAAAAAAAGTTTTACTAAAAATAAAAAATTCAAAAAAGCAGCTAAAAAACTCAAAAAAACTTATGCCAAACGAGACTTAAGGGTAAATTAAAGTTTAAGGGGGTAAAATAAAGAATATAGATAGCTTAAGGGGATTAAATGTAAGTAAGCCTAAATAAAATTAAAAAAAAATTAATAATTTTATATTTTTCGTTAATAGCGTAGAGCTAGTTTCGTTTTCTATAGTTTGAGGGGTGATTTGCTAGGAATTTTAGTTTAAGAGGATAAAGTAAAATATATAGATAGTTTAAGGGGATAAATTATAATTGTCTTATTTTGCAATTCGTCTCACAATCGCCTAAAGTAGGTTCAGAACTCAGCTGCTGCA
>CM018912.1:10228770-10233770 GCA_009663005.1 Actinidia chinensis | reverse complement strand
CGCGTGGCCAGGTAGGCGATTGGAGATAGGCCCAAAGCGGTGAAGGACCCGCGAAAAGGTAGTCCGCTCCGCTGGTCTGTTTGTAGGCGTAGCTCACGTTGTCGAATGGCCCAGGCTCAAGCAGCCCACCACCGATATTGGTTGAATACTGCAAATAATAATAATAATAATAATAATAAATAATTCGGGTGAGAAATAGTGTAAAATTTGAGTTACTCTTTTGTCTGTTACGTCATTTTTGTCTAACATTAAGTTTTTATATGTTGAATTTGGGTAGAATCTATAAGGAAAAATAAGAAAAACAATTGAAGATGTGATAAATAGGTTCATCTATATCTATCTATCTATCTATCTATCTATCTATATAGTTGTGAATACATGAGCGGAGCTAGAATTTAGATTCAATGGGATTAAAATTGACATAACTTATGTTCAGCGGGTCAAAATTATAAAATTTATAAAATTTACGACAAATTACTAATTTTGTGTAGGGTAAAAATTGTTAAAACTTAGTTTCAACGGAGTCGAAATTATAAAATTTATGACAAATTACTAATTTTTTGTGAGGTCAAAATTATATTTATAATAAATTATATAAAAAATAATAGTGTAATTTTTTTTTTCAGTGGGTTCAATTGACTATGTGCCTCTGTGTGAATAGATGATGCTTCTACAAGGATACTTTGTTTTGTTGTTTTCAAAATCAATTTTTAGAACATTTTTAAGAGACTACGAACCAAAATATGTACAAATTCGTGACTTACCGCTACATTAATTGAGTGGTCGATTACTTAGCAACCAGCAAGAGGTGACCCCTGAAACTATGGTTAGCCTTTAATATTCTTTCCAATACATTGTCGACTACTCAAATTAAATTCTGAATTCATTCACCTAGATAAATAATGGATTCCGCTAGTTGAAATAACGTGGTCTACTGATTTATATGAGACTCACTCCACTATTTGAACTGATTCAGGTGGATGAACAAAATTGGTTTACTCAATTTTAAGTCTCTCTTAAGAGATTCTCTCTCTTCTGAGAATAAATTGGATTAAGAAAAGTCGAAAAAATCGAGTTGAAAAACTACTATGCACCAAACCTTATGTGCCATGACTGCCGCTGCTAATGAACCCCAGAAACAGAATTGGAAATTGGGGAGTTGAGACAGGAAGAAATGGGGTGGACCAAATTTGGCAAATCCAGTAGGATTGCCTGATCCTAGTCAATTTGTGGCAGGCCTATCTCCATGAACTTCTTGATACACTTGCCCTCCATGAAACCATGTACACTTACTCACAACACAACCCAGCTGCCACATCAGCTGCTGCGGGAGCACTATCCAGGGACCGAGTCTTCGCCCGAAGGTTGTTTCCCGAGGTCATAGTAGCGGTCAAAGCGGGTCCCGGGTACACATTCGTGGAGCTGTATCAGCTGCCACATGGTATTCAGGGTGATACACCATAATAGCACCATCACCATTGTCCCCGGACCCCTAGAGAAACAGGCAGACAGAGAGGGATTTTAGGCCGTATTTGCAAACTGGAACATATAAAGGACTAATGAATTTATATTTTATATGTACCATCCCAAGTAGGCCATGGCATAAGGCAGGCTTAGAACGCCCGCGCCAACCATGGCTGTGACGGTGTGGAAAGTCGAGTACCACCATTTGGCTTCGCGAGGGGGACCCTTTTCCATCCACGGATCCTCCGACGGATCTTCCTGAAATTTTTTTACATGAATTACGCATTTTAAGTTAATTAAATTTATAATTAAATTTCTCATGCTAACCTTGGGAGTTGGTGGAGAAGCTAAAGCCATGTTTGGAAACCAAGAAAGACACACACACGCCCCTTCGGTTTGAGAGTTCGCTTCTTGTAATCAAGAGTATTTGTAGTGGTTGATGAATCCATTAAATGGAATAAAGGAAAAGGAAATGTTGTTTTTATTGGTTACTGTGAGAGGACATTCATCACTCTCAACCAAGCTAGGGCGAGCGTCATCTTCGGACTGTCACTTCATAGCAAATTTGTCTGGTATCATCGCGCCGGAACTCGGTCGGAGGACTTGACCGGGTGGAGGAACCCAAGGCACATGTCTTAGGGGTATGATTGGGTCAAATGCCTAATCACTAACATGGTAGTCGGCGCGTTAATGCATGCACCAAACTGCACTATAAAAAGCCAAGCCCTTTCTCTCTCATGGTATGCAAATTTTGTCTACATTACTCTCTCTCTACACTAGAGCCAAGAACTCTCTACAATTCCAACCAATGGGGAGAGATCTAAATGCTCACGCAGATGCATTGGCAGGTTTGGCGTCGGTATTCAAAGGAGAAAATGGATGGACCATCGTAGTTGATCTGATCTTGGTTGCCAGCTATGAAATTAATCATGAATCTGTCCTAAGCAGCACTGAGCTGGGGCCGAGCGGATGGATCCAATTGTAAAATTTCTATGCCACGACAAACTGCCAGAAGATAGAAGGGAAACACACAAACTTCGAGACACGTTTTTGGATCTCCCCAACGGAAAACTTATACAATAAATCTTACTCAGGGCTCCATTTCCTTTGCATTCACCTGAGCCTGGTAAAAGATGTGTTATTTGAAATTCATGAGAGAGTTTGTGGACTACACTTCGGGGGCAGATCGTTGGCCCACCAAGCTCTAACTCAAGGGTATTAGTGACCCTACAAACAAAAAGATTCCCAACTGTAAATCCTCAAATGCGCGAAGTGTCAGCTCTTTTTTTCCTCATTTACCAAGTGACTCGGGATTTGACCTCTCTTACCAGTTCATGGCCCTTTGCTCAGTGGGGGTCTTACCCTGAGCCCTAATAAAAAAATTATTTCTAGCAGCCACAGGCTACTTTACCAAATGGGTGAAAGCTGAACCACTTGCCCAAATCAAGGAGGTGAATGTCAATTAAGTTCATTCGCAAAAAAAATCTTATCACGGTTTGGCATCCCCAAGACTTTTATATCAAACAACGGAACTCAGTTTGTGGGTTAGAAGGTTCAGAAAATATTAGATGAGCTCAATATAAAATTTTACAATTCAACGCCAAGCTACCCGTAGTGCAACGGGCAGGCCGAGGCGACCAATAAGACAATAATGAATTGGATCAAGAAAAGGCTTGAAAAAGCCAAAGGCAAATAGGTTGAGGAGCTCCACACCGCAGAAGGCAATGAATGAAATATCTTATTCTTTAGCTTTCGGTTTGGAAGCTGTAATCCCGCTGGAGGTCAGATTGCCCACAATCTGGACCGAAGCTTACAATGACAACCACAATGTAGAGGTGCTAGCCAGCGACCACGAACTTGCAACGAAAGAAGAGAAAATGCACTTGTACAAATAGTTAGCTATCAGAAACAGCTCGCCAAGTCATACAACCAAAAGGTCCAACACAAAGAATTCTCAGTTAGTGACCTTGTTTTGAGAAAAATTGTTGAAAATACCAAGGACCCGGCGGACGGCAAGCTTTGCCCTAATTGGGAAAGTCCATACAAAATAACTAAACTCCCTAGCACATGAGCTTATCATCTTGAGGACCTGGAATGCGAGCAAGTCCTGAGACCTTGAAATTCTAACAACTTGAGAAAATTTTATCATTAAAACATACAACTTCTATATTTTAACATTTTTATTTACATAATGATTATAGATTTTATACCAAACTCTTCTATTTATTGAGCTAATTTACAAAAACTTCAGCTACTTTGTAACAAATTTCTCCAATTTCCGAGCTTATCCTCAAAACGATTGTAACCATTTTAGATTATGCAATCAGAGTTTGATCACTTCAAAAGTTGTTTGCCAATTTTAAGTTTGAAAGAACATTTACCTTGGCTTCAAGGGATTTCCTACTTTCATATCAAACTTTACTTGCAAGACTATTCACCGAACTGCTCAAGAATGAGCTTGAGATGTCCTATACATTCACAAGAAAGTACTACGCTATGGCATGCAAACAGAAAATCTATGCTAAGGCATGTGCAAGACTTTTCCATTGAACTACTTCTGAGATCAACCAGACACTACTCTATGGCATGCAAAAAGCAAATTTTTGCTAAGGCATGTGCAAGTCTAGTTCATCGAACTACCTGAGCACCAAGCTCAGGGTACTATACATTCACATACAAAAGAAAGGCATAAATATGCTAAGGCAAGTAAATAAGTGAACCAAGCTAAGAAAGATAAATGAACATATACAAATTTACAAAAAAGTTATTCAAGACACATTTACAAGTTGCAAAAAAGGACCAACCCCCTTACATAGACCATGAACTTTATAGGTGGGGGTGGGTACTGTCCTGCAAATCACTCGCAGCTCGGGGCGTTTCCACTTCTGCCTCTACCTCTACCTCGACCTCTACGTCCTGCTTTGCCTCAGCTTCTTCCACCTTGGCCGCGCCATCAGCAATGTCTTCATTCCCCTTCACAGGTAGATTGAAATACTCCCCTTCGTCAAAGCTTAGGAGGAGGATCGACAAATAAGGTTCGAGTCACGGCTCTGGATCCACCAAGGGCTTTATTGCTACCCACGCTGGATGATCGGAGGGAGTACCGAGCTCTCTGAGGCAAGCTACCCATCCCTTGTGGAAGGCGTCAGCTTGTTCCTCAGCCACATCTCAGATGTAGAACTCCTCGGCCCTATTCCAATTGCGGTCATAAACCCATTGATAGATATGGCCTTGGACCATTTGGTGGAGCTTGGTAACCTTCCCCATTTCTTAGAGAGCTCGGCATTGGCGGTGGCAAGCTCTTCAACAATAATGGCAAGCTCTTCATCCTTCTCCTTTACCTTTCCCTCTAAGGTGGTGGCTCACCTATGAGCCCTCTTCAATTCATCAAAGCATTTTTACCCTCGCTGGGGGTTTGTCATCAACCTCTGGAAGGCCTGCAAAAAGAAGAAGTGTTCAGTACAAAATTTTTCTAAGTGTTTAGAGTACAAAAGAATTAAATTAACCAAGCTCGGATACTAACTTGGACATTTTGC
>CM018912.1:10161270-10163770 GCA_009663005.1 Actinidia chinensis | reverse complement strand
TTTTTTATAGATTTTTTAGTTGATCTGGTTGTCGAGTTTATTCATTTTCAGTGAGTTTTTTTCAATTTTATTAAAATTTTATAATTTTCTAGTTCCTCTTGACGACATAAATTTTAAAATATAAAAAAAAATTAAATTTGGAAAAAAAATTCACTATAGAAAAAAATAGCTACTTTGTCAAATAAAAATATTTTTTTGTTTTCAGTTAACTTCTTTACAAATCAGATGAAAATTTTTACATTTTGAATTATTCTTGAAAAGAGTAACCAAATAATATAAAATTTTAAATTAAATAATTAAAAAAATATACTAAAAACAAAAAAACTCAAAAATTAATACAACTAAAATCTATATAAAAGAAAACCAAGCGAAACGAAAGTAACATTTAATGATTTCCCAAAAGAATGATGTTAAAGTCAAAATTCGGTTCCAAAGTGTTGAGGAGTTGGGATGCTGTGGGCCCATGCACTGACCCCGTTAATGCATCTATACTAACGTTTATTGGCTGATAGCAATGTTTTCAGTTCACGTTATTCACACACAAAGCGTTCATGTCATAATGCACGACTATTTTCTTATTTCTTTCGCAATTTCGATTTTTTTTATTTTAAAGTGAAGGATTTTAGTTTTTGTATAGATATTATTATATTTTATTTGTATATAATAATACTTTTCAAAATTTATTTTAATTTAAGAAATGGGTTTTGAATTCATGAGTTTGAAAGTCTAACTAGTTCAATGGGTCATGAAACCGGCCCACACCTGAGAGCCCAACGGTTCCCAGTCGCCTAAATGGGTCATGCCCAATTGGGGGATGGAAATGTTAACATTCGTTGCAATAGTGATATCAAGTCATCATTGATATTTATTAGCACCATCAAATAATATCTCTCTATATGATGAGAGAGTTCAGTATTTGAATGTAACAGACTTTCGTAATCTTTGGAGCTTGCTCATGGGATGCCCATCTATATCTTAGTAATTATGACCCAGTTTAGATTATATATATTTTTTATTTTGGTTCTTTAGTTTTTGGATTTTTTTAGTGAATTTTTTCTCTTGTTTGAGCAAATTTTTATATTTTTTCGGTTCCTTTGACGATAGAAGTCCAAAAATATAAAATTTTTATTTAATTAAAAAAACACTAAAAACAAAAAAAGTATTTTAGATTGATTTTTTGGGATAAAAATAATTTTTTCCGTCTTTAGTGATTTTTTTGTCAAATTAGATAAAAAAAAATTACATTTTCGGACTCTTCTCATCGGGGGAATTTGAAAACTATAACATTTTGATTAAACGTAGAAAAAAATTAACTAAAAATAAAAAACTCGAAAACTGAAGAAGAAAAAAAAATGCAGCTATTAGCCCAAACTGGTACTTAATTACCGTTTTACCCACAATTTTCTACATGAAGCGCGTGCCTTAGTCCAACGCAATCAAAACTTAGCTGAAATAAAAAGAACTTTTGAACGGAGTTTTTAATAATGAGCACATAAAATGCTTGCGTAATTGTATAATAAATTTAGTCAATGGTTTGACCAAAAGAAAAAAAAAATCTCTATCCAAATTAAAATTGAGGATAAGTATATGAATGAATGAATGAATCAAAGCTATCGATACACAGAAGCTGGGATAAGAGAGCATGGCCTTCATGTGAATACATGGGGATAGTCCAACCATATATATATATATATATATATTTTTTTGGTCACTGATTTGATTGCTGGAGAGCCGTCCGGAACAACTTTGGTGGTCTTTCTCACTGTTCTTGTCTTGCAAGTTCGAACAATAGACTCTGCCACTAGCTTATGTCAGTCAACCACCACCGGTATCTACATTCGATTTTCTCTCTTTTTTCACTACCCCACATAAGTTTTGAAGTACTTGTACATTCATTTAGAAAGTTGAACATGCGATGAATGCACATACATTTTATGCATTGGTATCCAGTATCATAAGGATACTCGTTGGCAAAATCACTTTCAAACATATTTTTAGCTATTTATTAAGGATAAGTTTTGAAAATTTACAAATTTAGGGTTTTTCAAAATGGACAATCTTTTTGAGACATCCAAAATATAAAGAAAGACCAACAATATGGAACTGAATGAGTAGTATATTATTTGTGAAAGTCTAATGTTGGTAGTAATGGCTAAGTCTGCATATCATGATGGATCCAACGAGGAAGTAGGGGGACGACTGCACACCAAAATTATAATACTACTACAATTTGTGACATAATTTCATAACTACATTTAACTGTTAACTCTTCTGAATTATAGTGATTCGAACTCCAATGGTATACAAATTTAAAGAATACAATCTGAAATTTGCTAATTCTCAGTTCAGTTTCGAAGAACTGATTATAGATTTTTCAAATTGAAGATATTTATAGTAGCAGAAAATTAAACTATTTGAATTGTACTTTTAAACTTTTTAAGGTAAAAATTATATATTTTTTCATTGTGCTAATTTAGAATTTTGAATCCGTCCTAATTGC
>CM018912.1:10141270-10143770 GCA_009663005.1 Actinidia chinensis | reverse complement strand
CAAAACCATCTTGCCTGAGAAGCCTTGTGAAAAATGCCATGAAGCCCATCTACCTGCTCGAAAGTGTCATCTTGTAGGGCTTGCCAAGTTGATTCATGCAAAAGATCTGATTGTTATTTGCTCCAAACTTTTATTTTTAAATTATTAGTTCTTTTGACGAGAATAATCTAAAAATATAAAAAAAAAAATTATTTAATTTGGAGACAAATTTTTTTTAGTGAATTTTCTCTTAAATTAGATTTTTTTTTATACTTATAGATTATTTTTATCAAGAGAAACTGAAATAGTAGAAAATATTAATTAATGGTTGAAAAAAATTCACTAAAAACAATAAAAGGTAAAAAATAAAACAGATAAAAAATTATTCCAAATAGAAAGGGAAGTGATTTTCATATGTCCATTTTCTTTAATTGTATTTTTTTAATATTTATTAAAATTAATTTATACAATGATCGTAATAAAAATATTTGAGTAAAAATAAATATTTAAATAAATTTATAATAAAAGCCAAAAAAATTTATTATTTAATACACAAATATTTTTGAATCTTCCAAACTATCTCCCCACTATTTATGGTTGAAATCCATTTGGCTGGCTGAAATTCACTTGAGACTATTTTTTTCTCCAAAAAATATCATTCCCTTCTTCTCAAATATGTGAAACCCACATAGGTTGTGATCCAATTGCCAAAAACCCTCTAAACCTGAGCATATCTTTTACCCATTGAATCATTTTTTAGTGAAAAAAAAAACAAACTAAAACACTCATTTCTTTCCTCCTCATTTCTCCCAAACTAGAAACAATTTTTCAAAATCATTATTGTTTCTAATTTATTCTCCATTTTGTAACAATATATCTCTTCATATATGCATGCAATGTATCTCTTATCTGACGTCTATATCTTATCTGGTTTTTAGATTATAAAATTCTAACGAATACACCTAAAAAATATATATATATATATATATTTTTTTTAACGGCGTAGTTCCTGTGGACATGAACAATTATCAGTAGAACGATATATAGCTAAGTATTATAGTAACTAGTCTGATAGTCCGTGGGAGTTCACAATCCTTTCCTCTGAGCTTTACCTTGGCTTCCTACACATACAAGGCTCAAAAAGCGTTCCTATTTTAGGCCATGTGTGGGGTTTTATGGGCAAACATTATATAATACTTTGAAAATCTAATTTTAGTAATTTAGATTACTGGAAAACTTTGGCAACCCAACCCAGGTAGATCCGCGGTCTGGTGGGATTCACCTAGTCTTCTATATGGGGCCTTGATTCCTGCTACCTAGGGAGCGAGCCACTTGGCTCCATGCTGTTCCTCATTCCCCAGCATTTTAGACATCTCCAATGTCACCAATGTATCCTAGAGCGAGGGGTCTGTCAAGGAGGCTGGGCTCCCCTCTACGAGGGCAGCTAACCTTAACTAGCCATTGATAGAGAGGGGGGCGCCACTGAAGGCAACTGAGATTTTGGAACGTGTTTTTTTCCCTACCACCAGACAACATGATAAGACTACCATGCCAACCTCTGCAACAACTATGATAGAAACCATCAGATCCTATCATTGGGCTGCAGAGGAGGCACCTGCCTCCTACCTGTCGAACAACGGAGGGGACCTCAGGTGAGTTGGACGTCTCCCACCCTCGTATGTTTCATGTGACACCTTAAGCGAACCAATTACATGTGCTTTGTGGGGTACATCATATGCTGAGGTTCTACCACACAAGGCTCTACATCAGATACCTACCACAAATTGGTCACAATTTACCGTGTCAACATTATGTATGCTCTATTTCAGTGTTCTAAAAAGCGCTAGGCGATAAGTAAAAGCGGGCGGCCGGGACAGGAGGGTACTAGCACTTGGAGTCCAGCGAATTTTTTTTTAAGTAGTATTTTATATTTAGACAATTAATATTTACCTAAAAATACTAAATAAATGACCAAATATCAAATATAACAAAAAAATGACATCAAAATAGTAGCAGTTTCAACGGTTTTTTTAAGTGTGGAAATAATACTAAAGAAAGATGAAATGAAAATTTAGGTCTTTAAAATACATAAAAATTTAAACAACTAGTCTCTAAAAAAGCGGCGGGGCGGAAGGGTCGGGGGAGCTCAGCGCCTAGGCGCCCTCCTAGGCGTCCTAGGCGGGGCCTAGGCGGCCGATTTTTAGAACAGTGCTCATTTGTCATCCTAACTATTTTTGCCTAGGCGCCGATTTTTGCCTAAGCGCCGATTTTTGCCTAGGCGCCACCCTAAGCGTCCAAGGAGTAGTGAAATAGAGAAGCAAGGAGAAGAAGAGGAGAGAGGGAGAGACTTTTCCACTATCAAAAGCTAATTTCATTTTCCCCAAAAGGCAATTTATAAATCTTACAAATCCCTAACAACACATAATTACAAGTTACAACACGAGACGCCATGGTCCCCTACCAAATATAATATGCTATAGCCTCAAGATTAATGCCTGAATCCCTAAAAGCATATCAGAAT
>CM018912.1:10032457-10033670 GCA_009663005.1 Actinidia chinensis | reverse complement strand
AAATATAAATCATATTGATCCCTTAAGCTATTAAATATAATCATTTACACCTCTTTCGTTATTAATCCATGTGAAATGGTAACAGAAATCGATCACATGATGTCCTTGTGTTTCAATTAAATTCTCTTATATCCAAAATATCCTTATTTTGATGAAAAATAAGTCAATGTTCTGTACAAAGACTTATTAAGAAAAGTAATTAGGTTCGTTCATACAATAGCTACATAAGTTTTTACATGAAGCATTAACTTATTCATTTTCAAAATAAAGGTATTTTGGATATAACGACATTTAATTGAAATACGTGAACAACATGTAATTGATTTTCATTACTATTACACATGAATTAATAATAGAAGGCAGTCAATATGATTTATTTTTTTTTAAATGAAGAGGGAAAGTGATACAATACAATAATTTAGAGGGCGTCTACAATTAAGCCTAAAAAAATTCTCTAGTTAAGTTTGGGATTCATATAGTTTATAAGCTTTGGAGACTTTTACTAATTAGGACTTCACTTTCGGTACCCAAGAAAAAAAAATTGCAGAGACCATATTATGCTATTTCATTGACTATATGTGGAGTAGTGGAACATTCTGTTTCTGTGTGAGTAGATATATAGATGTATAAAATAGCATAATCCTTTGGAAGTGTACAATAAAATAATATATAGATATATAAAATAGTATAAAATGTATAAGTGGTCAAACTCAAATCAAATATTGTTGTGAAGTGTCTTCAAGTCTCTTGGATTGTGTTTGGAATATTTGGATTAAAGATTTGGTGCGAAAAAAAGAAAATTAAAAATAAAAAAGTTACAGAATTCAATGATTAGGAACTATTGGATCCTTTAATTTTTTTTTTTTTCATTTTTTCTTGTCAAATTCTTAATTTAAACACGACTTTTTATTGGGGCACTTTTGAATTTTTGGTGTGAAAGGGAAGGCTTTTTCAGACCCCACTCTTGGTTTGAAGACAAACTCATTGAAAATAGTGAAAGCTTTATTGAGTGTATATGTGCTCTTATACTTTTTTACTTTCCACAGACAGCATAAATTGTTTTGCTCGAGAGTTGTTTGAGACCAAGATAGTTACTCAACTAGGAGTGTCAAAACTGGTCCCGGTGGGGCTAAAGTGCATGAAGTTTTGACTTTAGGGCCCCTTTCATTTTTAGGTAATTTTTTACTCTCAAGTTGAGACCAAGATACTTATT
>CM018912.1:10004957-10007457 GCA_009663005.1 Actinidia chinensis | reverse complement strand
AATATATTTTTCTAATGTATAGAAGTGCATACTCATATTCTGTGCAATTCATATTTGGAACTGATTATTATAGAATGGTCTATTTTAATCGTTTTGAGACCCATGTTTAATCAGGAATGAGGGTATTACTGTTCATTTATTTTGTCAGATAAGTGAGCATAACTTTGTGGAGGACTAATCAATCTAGTCATATGAGAAGCACCTTCAACAATAATTCATATTTTTTCCCCCTATTCGTGTAAAACTATGATATCTCTATTTTTAGAAAATTACTTTTCAATTATCTTCTCCAATAAACTCTATTTTCTTTCTCTAATTTATTTAAATCTTATTTTATTAATTTAATTTAATTTAAATTTTGTTATTTTAATGAATGAGACCATAGAGGAGAGAGAAAGTAACAAAAAGAAATTAGGCCTTTTTCTGTTTAGGAAAATGGAAAGTCAAAGAAAAATAAAATTGATTTGATTTGATTGCATGTGTGTTTTATGAGAGCTGTTTTTCTCACCTCGGGTATGACGATGTGACTTGTTTTTAAATTTTTGTAAAGGATATCTTATTCTCAATCTATTTTGGGGGAATACCACCCTTATTAGTGATAAAAAAAGTAATATTTTTTTTAATTTCTTTACTTCACCGGGAGTTAGTGATAAAAAAAAAAATTGTTGTCTTTTGTTTGGTAGGGTAATCATCACCATTAGAGAAAAAATATTGTTCACATAGATACATGTTGAGTGTTCACATCAGTCGCACTAGATTCAGTTAAATTATAAATAAAAAATTATTATTTTATTTTAGTTAGTCCACTTTTAACAATAACTCCACGGCCTTTCGTTAGAAAAAAGATGAAAAGAGATACCAAATGAATAATTTCTATTTTATTAGAAATTGCAGGAAGTTAGATTGAGGGTTATTTTGGCAAAAACCTACCTAAAACCTTATAATATTGTTTCTTATATTGATAATATTTAAAAAACTTAATAAGTAATATAGAATTTAAACTGTATTGATATGAACATTTATATTTTTATTTTTATTATCTTTGTTTTATGATAAATCAAACTTAATAAAAAAATGCATTATTCATTTTCACGGATAATCTCAAATACCCAAATCTAACTTTTTCAAATGTAGGGTTTTAAAAAAAAATTAGTGAATTAGTTTGGTATTAAATTTATAGAATTGAGAGAAATTTTAAAAAAAAAATATTATAATTTTGATCATATTTTTTTATTAAAAAAACCCATTAAGGTGATAGTAAACGAAATTATAAATTTTTCATTAAAAATTTATTTTATATAAAAATAATCAAAAATAAAAGTAAAAGAAAAAAATAGAATAAAAAGGGTTATTAAAAGGAAAAAAAAAATAAAGAATTAAATGACCAAAATGATAGTTTGGAGTTGCGACAAAAAGTGAAAAGTAAAAAAACAATGGTTCACGACCATTTCGTGTTTTTTTATTTTTTTTGGAGGAAAACCATAAAGCCGCCAAACTTATTTTTATTACAGAAACATATTTTTCTCAAAATCTTGTCTCGAAAAGTTCAAGACCATGATTCATGGATTCGAGAAAAAAGGTTGAATCTAATTCGCTTTGTAATGAACCGCGTTAACGCCAGAAAAGTCCCCAAATAATTATACCCCAAATAGAAAAACAAAAGGGAAAAGGATTTGTGAACGCACACATCACCTCCCCCACCACTGCCACGAAACCTATCTGTAGTATCAAATGAAGTGGGCATATGGGTGTCGGCAACGTGTACACCAACTGAATAAAATTAAGGTAAATTACGATGACATTTCCTCTATTCTTGTGAAATCACATGATTCATCCATTTTTATTTCCGAAATCATTTGACACCTCATGTTAGCGAATGCCATATAATGACTGTCAAAAAGACCATATTGACAGTTATCTAATTTGAACCACATAACAGCACATTTTGAGAGCCGTATTGGCATCACTGTTTTATGTTGTTGATCGCGCTCTATCCACCTACCATCCCTCACTAACAGCTCGATTGAGAGAGAGAGAAAAGGAGAGAGATGAGATGCAAACATCCAAACTACCTCTCACATACATTGATGGTGGCTCAATTACCATTATTTACCATCACCGCCACTACTAACACCACTTGCTGACGCTTGACCAAACTAAGAGTCTCTTTATTCCTAGTGTTAAGCCCTCCCAACCTACAACCCCTTCCAACCTACGATCTCTCGGCCCCTTTCTTTATTCTTTCTTTCTCTCCTCCTCTCTCTTCTTCCTAACCCATCTTACACACCCAAAGCATCCTCATCTGGTTGTCCCAAACTTAACTCGATCCAACTTGCCATAGACCAGTCGTCCCTCACTAGTTGGAGTCCCATCCATTTGAACAAATCAAAAAGCTTTGGGTGTTAATTTGAAGGGTTGATTCAAGTGGCAGTGGAGGTTGCCAATCGTTGTGTGGGGTGGTTGCTTGTGTACATGCTGAGTAACAATGGGCGATTGCTTG
>CM018912.1:9977457-9979957 GCA_009663005.1 Actinidia chinensis | reverse complement strand
CTGTACATACCCAAAAAAGAGGGGGTTAGTGAGAATTTTCTTAAATTTTGGGGATTGTGCCACCCGCTGGGCCCCCCTTGGTTGCGCGTAGGTCCTATCACTAAGTGCGTTTATGTTTTAAAGTTGCATCTAATATAACTCACATTCATTTTGAATTAAAAAACTATCTTCTAATATCTACGATGGAAATTTCCATTTGAGTTAATCCAACGTCTGAGATTTTCATATAAAATTATTTTTTTTCCTCCAAAAAATATCATTCTATTCTTTTCAGAGGTGTAAGGTCCACATAAGTTCTTATCCAATGGCCAAAAACTTCTAAAGCTGGGCATATTTTTTATCCATTGAATCAATTTTTAGTGGGATCCACGTAAAAAAAACTAAAACATCTCTTTATTTTTTCTTATTTCTCCTAAACTAGCAACACATTTTAAAAATCGTTATACTTTCTAATTTATTTTTTTCATTTCATATTAACGTATCTTTTCGTATATGTATGCAATAATATTTTTTTCTAAACGTTTATATCTTTCTTGTTTTTTAGATTAAAAAATTAACAAGTATGCCTAAGAGTGGTCTTTTTTTTAGTTAATACCCGTGGATACGAACAATTACTAAATTCCAGAAAATATCATAATATAAAAATTGAATCGATCTCCATTTTTCTAATACATTTTTGTATAATTACAAATTACGCTTTCAAACTCAATTGATAGTAATATTCCTTAAGAATTATAAAAAGTGAATATATATATATATATTATATACTATTATATATTTCTTAGACTATAATTTAAGTGACTATGGCCATATTTATTTTTTGGGAAAAAATTGAATATGACGGATTAAAAATTCAATCGGATTAAAGTTGGATGACAAATCCAGTCGGATTAATCGAATTATTAATCATGTGAAATCTCACATGCACATTGTTTGTTATGGATTAAACACTTTTTTTTATATTTTTCATGATTGCCCCATATCATAATTTTAAAATAATACTCTTTTTAAATGATTTTCTAATTTAAAATGATTAGGCATCAATTTGTCATATCATTCCATATAAGAAAATATACTATTAGTAAAATACGTTCGGAAAATTTATTTTAAATATAAAAAATATTTTTTTTAATTGAAATCATACTTTTATTAAGTGATATATGTAAGTTGAACTTGTTTTGTTAAAATATTATACTCACGCAAGTATAATTAGTTGATATGTACATAAGAATATGATAATCATTGATAAAAAAATTCGTATTGAAGAATAAAATTATTTGGATAAATCACGATTTAGTAATTTTAAATATTTTATGAGTATTTTAGTAATTTTATGTCTAATTCATACCCCTTGAATTGTAATAATGAGGGGTGAATGGTATTACAAATTCGACCAATTCGATCTAAACTCAAAGAGAATCAACAAACACCATATTAGTAGTTCCACATAATTTGTAATCCAATCGACATTCTAATCTCCAAAACAAGCATGCCCTATATCTCTTACTGATAACTAGGGTTGTCCATGGGTCGGGTTTGTTCGGGTTCGGGTCGGATCCTACCCGACCCGATAAAAGTCGGGTTGGAAAAAACTCACCCGAACCCGACCCGACCCGACTATCAAGTCGGGTCGGGTCGGGTGAGGTCGAGTCGGGTTGGGTCTGGTTGAAAAGTAAATTGAGACATTATGTACATTAATTTATAGAGAGACGGAGAGGAACAAATTGATACAATTGATGGCGACGAGTGGAAAGTAAAAATATATAGGAGACAATGATCCATTTTTAACAAAATAATAGAAAAAATATATAAGAAAGCATTACATAAATTTTAAAAAAATAAAAGAATTTTATTAATTTCCTGTGGTCGGGTCGGGTCGGGTCACCCGATTAAAAATTTACTTCAGCCGCCACCCGACCCGACTTTTTCGGGTTTATTTTTTTTTAACCCGACCCCGGACACCCGACCCGAATTTAAACTCACCCGAAAGGTATTTTCGGATCGGGTTGGTCGGGTCGATCGGGTTTTGGACAGCCCTACTGATAACCACCGCCCCACAATGATAGATATCGTTCATTTGTCTTACCGATAACCACCTCATAATCATAGAAATCTTTCACTTGTATCATTTAAATGATTCAGTATCATCCAAATCTTATATTTTGCTATTTTCAATCAAATTAGAATCATAAGTTGTTGCCCATTAAACACGTTGTCCTCTACTCGTGTCCCGTGCCCCGTGAACGCCATTCATCATGGCCTTTATTAATTTTTTAAACACATAACAAGGAAACATATTAAGATAACGGCGGCAAAGGTGGAAAATAAAAAATATTTTTTTTTTCAAAATAGCAAATAATGATTTTTTTAATTTATTACTTAAAAAGCCAAGGGTAAAATATCATAATTTGATTTTCTTAAATTAGAGGACTTTAGCTTATAAAACTTATGAAGCCATAGACTTATAAGATTTAGTAAATATTTAATCGATTAATTGTCT
>CM018912.1:9934313-9936813 GCA_009663005.1 Actinidia chinensis | reverse complement strand
GCACAGAGAAGGTTATTAGAGCATGTCACAGTCACAGATTGAGTAATTTACCGAAATTGAATATTATTCTTTGTGAACCAGATATGGTAGGTTATCTGTCCATGGCACTCAACTATCAGTCAAAGCAAAAACAGGGGCAAAAACGGAAAGGAAAAAAATATATCAATATCAAAACAATCAACATTTCTAGAAATCTACAACAACTAATTTGTATGTGTTGAAAGGTAGATGGAAGTTATCTATTTAATCCTCACCCTCGACAACCCTATAAATAGATGACAACACACTGTAGGGATTGCGAACAAAAACAATGTCTTGAAAGGACTAAAGAGTATGTGAAATATATCTAATAAAATGACTGTGTCAGCTTCTTGTGTTGCGGCAGCCAAGGGTCGAGTCCTAATTGTTGGAGCCACTGGTTCATAGGGGGCCCAAGGTTTTTTTTTTTTTTTTTTTTATTTTGTTGGGGGGGGCCGAGGCCAGCCTTAGTTCTGGCCGAGCCACAATTCTTCTGTCCAGGTCAGGTGACACTGGCCCTTCTAAGTCCCAAACCAGCAAAACTCTCCAAGACAAGGGGGCTACCATCGTACATGTACTCTCTCCCCCCCCCTCTCTCTCTCTCATGTATATTTCCACAGGTGGATTCAAGGAGGCAGTTGGGAGCAACCACAATCTCGAAATTTTCAAAAAAACTCTTATTTTACTGTACTATTAGTAAATAAAAATTTTTAAATTATATAAATTCGCTATCTAAATTTTAAAAATTAATATTTAGTTATATGCAAGTTAAAGTTCTTGTTTCTTGGGTACGGTTACCTCACAATGTACAATTATGAGTCCAGTCATTGTCATGTCCAGATAATTATTAGTAAATTGAACAGGATCCTTATTAGAGGTAAATCTGATAAGGGCGGATGTTTGGTAATGTTTTACTTTTTTGTTTTTTGTTGTTTAATTTTTGGGGTTTTTTTTTTTTGTTTTATTTTATAAAACAAAAACTAAAAAATATATTGTTATTAAACTATTTAAAAATAAAATATGTGTTGTATTCACTTTTTTTTGAAACTACTTTAAAAAAAAAGGTGGAGGAGGTGGAGGGAGGCAGAGTGGTGGAGGAAGAGGAGGAGGTGGAGGAGGTGGTAGTGGTTTTGAAAAACATGGGATAAAAAAAATTTGTAAACAAAACAAAAAATAATTTTTTCTTGTGTCCACTATTTTCAAAAAATAGTTAAAACTAGTTTGCTTTATTTTTATTAGTTTTTTACAATACAAAACAAGTTTTCTATTTCATAATAAATTAAAAAAATAAAAATAAAAAAAAAAAATTAAAAACAGGTGTAACCAACATCACTGTAGTGTACGTGGTCCGGATGGCGTGGTGATCTTTACAAATAGGAGGAACTGAATGATAGTGATAGTAACAGTTATTCATTTAATGACGGAATCGAAACAAATCATTACTTATATAGACCTGCTCCAATGTTGTTCAGTATAGTCCATTTTAATGGTTCTTTCCGATTTTGGACCGCCTATATAACTTTTTGGTTGCAGGTTTGAATGCGATTTTGTTCATCCAACAAATAAGTAGCTAAAAAATACCTAATTGATTAAGATAGTAGAATTTACTACTTTAAATGGGACTCGTCTTACTCTTTTAATAAATCATTGTGGGGATAATATTGTTCACCCATTTATCAAATGAATATAGTAAAATTGCATTTTGTGGGTTCATACATTTGAGCAAACACTTTGTGCATGTAACATCCTGGTCTGATTTGCGTAGTGATAATGCCAGGGGATAATGACAGGACAAGAATTGATGGAGAAGATAATGAAGGAGTGTGAAATAGATGTGGTAATAATATCAGCGTGAGGTTGCGTGCTAACATATTGGACCAGCCTGATCCTCGTTACGAGCCATTTAAAAAAAAAGCGTGTCGGGGACTGTCAAGGTAACACATCATAGCTGAGGAATTAAAATAAAGAATACTTTATAAAATACTCTGTTGCTATAAACTATTACTTATCTTATGTGAACATAGAGTAATTTATATAGTATTTCATATAGTGTCCGTAGCACCACCGATATTGATAAGAATAATGCTATAAAAACGGATTCTAAGAAACTAATTATAATAGGTTCTATGTAACACATCGGCCGGTGTATATAAAGACGACATTTTAAGAGTTGATATCCCAATTTAGTATATAGATCTCGTCATCGTAGCATTACTTCTCACCAAAATAATGTTATGACAAACAATATTTTTTAAAATAAAAATCAGTTTGATGGGTGTTTTTTCGAATGGAAAAATATTCAAGGGAAAATTATACACTGATTTAAAAGTTCACCTTTTAAAATACAATGAAAGTGATGATTTTATAAAAAAAAATACATGAAAAATTCTAAATTAGTGACAAAAATAGCTTCTTTTTTTTTATTAAAGATGAATTTTTTGTTGTTTATTGCAGAGGTTTGTGCCTTCAGAGTTTGGGCATG
>CM018912.1:9869313-9874313 GCA_009663005.1 Actinidia chinensis | reverse complement strand
TACGATCTCCACTAAAGCGGCCATGAAAGAGGTGTATTTGATCGAGGAAGAGCATGAGGTTATGGTGGACATCAAAAAGGATCCCGAGACTAAGGATGTGGATGACTTGATACGCTATGAACTGGATGAGCCAAGCTCAGATCATTTCTTTCTCACTGGTGCAAACTTGGAGAAACGAGAGAGAACCGAGCTTATCTAGTTCCTCATAGAAAATATCAAAGTTTTTGCATGGTCACCCTACGAGATGCTTAAGATAGACCCCAACTTCATCAAAAACGAGTTGAAAGTTCTCCTAAAAGTCCAGCAAATGAAACAAAGAGGAAGGAGGTCCGCAATCAAGCATGTGAATGCGATGATAAAAGAGGTTGAGAAGTTAAAAGAGGCGAATCCTATAATAGAGGTTCTTTACTCGAGTTGGTTGTCCATCACAATCGTGGTAAAGAAGAATACTGACAAATGGAGAGTCTGTGTCAATTTCATGAGCCTTAATCGGGCTTGCCCAAAAGACTATTTTCCTTTGTCAAACATTGATCAGCTAGTGGGCTCTACTTTAGGTTACACTCGGATGAGCTTCCTAGATACTTTCCAAGGTTACCACCAAATAGTAATGCACGAGCCAGATTAAGAGAAGACCGCCTTCATCACCACCGGCGTATTTTGCTACAAGATCATACCCTTCAGACTAAAAAATGCTTGGTCCATATACTAGAGGATGATCACCAAAATATTTGAGCCAATTATGGGTAACACTATGGATGCTTACATCAATGATATAGTGGTCAAAAGTAAAAAAGAACCAAATCATGTAAGGAACCTGACCGAGGTATCTGCGATACTCAAAAGGCATAAATTGAGATTGATCGCAACAAAATGTGCCTTTGGGGTAAGCTCAGGAAAGTTCCTTGGACACCTGGTGACATGATGAGGGATCGAGGCAAACCCATAATAAATGGTAGTGATCAACAACCCTGTCAGCCCGATAACTATGAATAAGGTTTAGAGACTGACCAGAATAGCAGTAGCACTTAACTGATTCATTTGTAAGTTCTTTGACAAATGTCGTCCATTCTTTTAACTCCTTCGCAAAAATCAAATTTTTTTATGGAACGAGTGCAAGCTCATACTCCAAAAGTTTAAAAAATATCTACCAGAGCTACTGTTGCTTTCCACCCCAGTTGAGGGAGAGTTGTTTTACGTTTACCTCGTTGTCTCTAAACACTCCACTAACTCGGTACTCCTAAGAGAGGTAGATGAAGAGCAACGCCCGATTTACTTTGTTAGTAAAATATTTATGGATTGCCAAATAAGGTACTTGTCGCTGTAAAAGCTCATTTTGTCCCTAGTTTTAACATTGCGAAAACTCATGCATTACTTTTCGCTCAAAAATATTTTAATCAACAGCAAATTTGTCCGGCCGACTCTCTAAATGGGCCGTTGAACTTGGATAATCAGACATAAAATTTTTGCCATGGGCAATAATAAAATAACAAATTTTATCCAATTTTGTAGTTAAGTTCTTGCCCGAACTGTGAATCCAGAGCAAGGTTGCTTTGCATCTGCACATGGAGGGGAGGAGAGCTCAGAGGAAAAGTCAATTAGAATTTAATCAATACTCAGGGATCACGAGGTTTTTAGAGAACTACCCCAAAGTGCAAAAATAACTGTCATTGGTGAGTCCTCTGAGGTTCCAGAGGTTAATGTTGAACCACCTCAGATCACTCTCACCTCGTCTTGGAAGATGTTTGTTGATGAAGCGAGAAATAGCTTGGGGGCAGGGGCAGGACTAGTCTTAAAAATTCCGAAAAGAATAATATTTGAACACTACCTTACACTGAACTTCCTTAAGACAAACAACGAAACTGAATAAAAAGCCTTCATTGCTGGATTTTGGTATATCAGCAAACTAAGGTTCCCGAGCTCCATATATTCAGTGACTCAAAATTGGTGTTCAAACAAGTCAAAGAAAATTTTGAAGCTCAAGGAGCCAAGATGACTAAATATTTGGCAGTGGCAAGGACCCTCCTTACCGTATTCAAAGTAGTAAAAATCGAACAAGTGGGGAGGGACTTAAATTCACACGCAAATGCATTGGTAAACTTGGCATCGGTTTTTGAAGAAGAAAAGGTCGAACCATCGCAGTTGATCTGATCTCGACCTCTTATCACGAAATATCTCATAAATCCATCCTAGTCAACATTGAGCTGGGGTCGAACTAGATGGATCTAATTGTGAATTTTATACGACATGAGATGCTGCTAGAAGACAAGAAAGATACGCACAAACTATAAATAAAGGCAACACGGTTCTGGATCTCCCCTACAAGGGACTTGTACAAAAGATTGTATTTGGACCTCTACCTAGTATGCGTACACTTTAGTCTAATTGAAGATCTATTTTTTTTAAAAATACATGAAGGCATTTGCGGGCTGTACTCAAGGGAAAGATCATTGGCTCACCGATCCCTAACTCAGGGATACTGGTGGCCATACATGCAATTTTCAATTGGAGATTTTATTCTGAGAAAAGTTGTTAAAAACACTAAGGACTCGGCGAAGGAAAAACTCAGCCCAAATTGGGAAGGACTCTACAAGATAGTTAAGTTCGCCTGCAAGGGCACTTACTATCTCTAAGATCTATAGAAAAACCAGGCTTTGAGACATTAGAATTCCAACAACCTGAAGAAGTATTTCAAGGAAGCATTATCTGAACTCTACATAAGTTACGAACTATGTCCTGTGAATATTGTCCAAGTATATTTAGCAAAAAAAATTAGGAAAGAATTAGCTGAACTCAATGCGAGTTCCGAGTTCTGTCCCTAAAGGTTTTCCTAGATATACCTAGGAAGCATTAGCCGAATTCTATGTGAGTTTCGAACTCTTTCTTGTGAATATTGCCCAAGTATACTTAGCAAAAAAATTTAGGAAAGAGCTAGCCAAACTCAGCCGAACTTAATGCGAGCTCCGAGCTTTGTCCCTCGAGGTTTACATAGGTATACCTAGCAAGAATTTTAAGGAAGTATTATCCAAACTCTACGTGAGTTCTGAACTCTGTCCTGTGAATATTGTTCAAATATACTTAATAAATATTTTTAAGGAAGAGTTAGCCGAACTCAATGCAAGTTCTGAACTCTGTCCCTTGAGTTTTGCCTAACTCAATGCAAGTTCCGAGCTCCGAACTATGTCATGTGAATATTATCGAAGTACATTAGCAAAGATTGCAGGGAAATAGTTAGCCGAATTCTAGGTAAGTCCCAAGCTCTGTCCCTCGAGATTTGCCTAAGCATATTTAGCAAGAATTTCAAGAAAGGATTAGCCAAACTCTATGTGAGTTCTGAACTATGTCCTATGAATATTATCTAAGTACACTTAGCAAAAATTTTAGGGAAGAGTTAGCCAAATTTTATGCAAGTTCCGAACTCTGTCCCCCGAGAATTATCTAAGTATACTTAGAAAAAATATTTGAGGAAGAGTTAGCCGAGCTTGATGTGTGTTCTGAACTCTGTCATATGAATATTGCCTAAGTATACTTAGCAAGAATTTTTTGGAGTTAGCCAAACTCTATACGAATTTTGAGCTCTATTCCTCAAGGATTGCCTAAGTACACTTAGCAAAAAAATTTCAAGGAAAAGTCGGCTGGGCTCTATACGAGTTCTGAGCTTCGTCCTATGAATCTTGCCTAAGAATATTTAGATAATATCCAAAAGTGAAAGCATTCAACTATAAACTAAAATGAAAACAAGATCTGAAAAGAAGATGCATTCATTACAAAAAATTGTAGAAATACAGAACTGCTCGAATACAAAAAATTAAAAATTAGGTCTCTTTAGTATCTACACTGGCCTCTGATGCTATTTCTTGGCTGAGCTCGCCAGTTACCTCAGGGGTCTTCTTCGGGACATCATCTACCATTAGTCACTTTAACTCTCATGAATAGAATGTAAAGGTCAAGGTACCTGATGAACATAACGACATGTCTAACAAATGGTACCTTCATCTTCTTCAAACGAATGGTAATTCGTTCCTCAAAAGGGCACAAAAGTTTGGATATATCAAAAATGATTATAAGTTTCTTCTAAGCCTCGAACTTGGGCAAGGGGGAGGTTCAGATTGAACTCGGCGCTAGAGCCTTCTGAGCTGAAGTCATCGCGTTGAGGAGCCCGACCCTCGATGCTTAAGGCAGGAAGCTTGATCCTACCAAGCTCTTTGGCCTTGTACGGGATCAAGTGCCAGTAGATAGGCTCGTAGGCGAGCAAATCAGCAACCTTCCTTGAAGCTTGCCGGTTGTTTACAGCTTGAATGGCCGCTTTGCAATCTTATGTTCTGAAAACAGAAACAAGCCAGCTAGACAGAGCTTAGATAGACAGTTATGATGAGCCTTTGGGAGCAGAGTCAGACAAGTTCGCCATGAGCACCAAACTTTGACCCACTAAGATTATTTACTATTTTCTAATGGACAGTTATCAGACCCTCCTACTGTCTTGAACCTATCTCTGCAACAGAAGGGCCTAAGGGACAAAACTCTAAAGCCAACAATTTCAATCTTAGAGGGTAGCTCAAATTCGTTCCATTAGGGGAAACGGGCCAAGAATATCCCGATTCAAAGAAATCAAAAAAATTCAGAGCCCCAATAATGGTGGACGCGGACAAGCCAAAGTCAAAAGCTCAGTACAGACGCCAAAAAAGGGAAACACATGACAGATTAAAAGAAGCCCAAAAATCACAGAGACTTAAGTAGAAGTAAAAACTCACGACAGATTCAAGAAATCAAATGCAAAAACCCAAATGCAAAAACTTCCAAAGTAAAAAAATTGCAGAAAAAGGTGTAGGTCAGAAACTCATCAGAAAGAGTGAATCTGAAGGGGATTAACCATGCGAAAGTTAGAGAATAGTCACCGATAATCGGACAGCGGCAGCAAATGGAGGGGATTCACTTTCTCTCTAAATAATGGTGGAAGGAAGGCAAATAAACCCCAAGAAGGAAGGTGAAGAGGCAGGAAAGAA
>CM018912.1:9816813-9819313 GCA_009663005.1 Actinidia chinensis | reverse complement strand
TTTAACAAATAATTTTTTTCCAAATTTGAAAGAAAAATTTACATTTTCAGATTTTTTTCGTCAAATACCTAAAAAGTATAACGTTTTAATTAAACGCTTAAAAAAGTTCACTAAAAATCAAAATAATTATTTTTTTTTAAAAAATAGGCAAAACTAGATTTAATTGTGTTAATCAATCTCTTACACTTTTATGTCAAATGTGAATATGGTAATTACATCCATATATTATTTAATTTAACTAATGGAAAGAAGCTATGTGACCTGAGGCCACATGGCTCTCAATTGAATGGAAGATAAGCATAAACATTATCACTGACTTCCCGTGTAATGGGAAAGAAAACACAATTAAAAATAAAAAAAATAGTTTATTCGATAAATTAGCTAAATTAATTGTCTTTAACAAATAATTTTTTTCCAAATTTGAAAGAAAAATTTACATTTTCAGATTTTTTTCGTCAAATACTTAAAAAGTATAACGTTTTAATTAAACGCTTAAAAAAGTTCACTAAAAATCAAAATAATTATTTTTTTTAAAAAAAATAGGCAAAACTAGATTTAATTGTGTAATCAAATCTCGTACAATTATGGTCAATGGGAATATGGTAATTACATCCATACATTATTTAATTTAACTAATGGAAAGAAGCTATGTGACCTGAGGCCACATGGCTCTCAATTGAATGGAAGATAAGCATAAACATTATCCCTGACTTCCCGTGTAATGGGAAGACAAACACAATTAAAAATAAAAAATGTATAATGAAACTTATATAAAAGTACAGGGATAAAAAGTGTAATTATTCTTATTTTTTAAATAAATTACTTTTGTTTTTTTTGTTTTAATTACATTTAAAGGTATTTAGACAATTTTACTTAACAAAAATATTAAAAAAGTTTCACTCTTTTTTTTAGTAATCTCTTAAAAAAATTCATCATCCAAATATATTCTTGTAAGATTAGGACTTTTGGGATTGTGACATGTTACCTCTTTATTTTTCTTTTTTCTTATCTATGAATTTGATTAAGATAGCTCCAAGAGTCATTAATAACTATGAGGGCTGATCAGACGGGGGCGCGCCCGTGGTAATTATCACGGGAGCGCCCCGTGTTAACAAATTAGGACGACATTTATACTGAATGAGGGCCCAAAGATAATGACTTCTCTCCCTCTATCTTTCTCTTTATTAATTATGTTCTGTCTTTTTTCTTTTCAAGTAGGATTAAAAATAATTAAAACAAAGTATAAAAATTTAATTCTAAAAACAAATTCTGTTAAAAAATTGAAAGAATTTTCTCTTAAAAAAATATTTTTTTTAAAAAAATATTTTCTAAAACAATAATTTTCTACCAAAACAATTGTTTTAGGTCTCATAAAAACTGTTTTTGAACAAAATCTTTTTTTAAAAAATAAACAAACTATTTTATGTTAAAAAAAAACTATTTTCAAAAACAATAATTTTTCAGTTAAAAAAATTTATTTTCAAAATTAATTTTCTGTTAAAAAAAACATTTCAAAAAGAATTATTTCTGTTAAAAATAATATTTTAATTTTTTTTTGAAAAAAACTATCAAAAGCATTTAAAAAATTCCAACCCACTGAATAATTAAACATAATCAAACAAAGGTAAAAGTATTTTAATTTAAATTTATTTTTTAACATTATCAATCCAATAATTTTTAAATCTAAATTTAAAAAAATAAAAAAAATTAATTAATTAGAGAAAGGAGAGAGAGAGGAGGAGGGGGGAGAGAGGAGAGAGAGGGAGAAGTCATTAATAACTTGGGCCCCACCAGCACAAATGCTGTCCTAATTTGTTGACACGGGGACGCTCCCGTAGTAGTTACCATGAGTGCGCGCCCGTCTAATCAACCCTCAATAAATATTTATGAAAATAAAATTATGAAACATGTAATTGATTTCTCACTCTATTTTCTTCTATATGCATTGTTTTTTTATTCATGTTCTGGGGAACAGCCACTTGGTGGTTGATTATCTGTAATATTCCATCTCGAATTCTTATATCTTTTATAATGTTAAAATAGTTTATCCTCTCTCTCCCCTCTCTCTCACACAACTAAGGTAATGTTTGTTAACCGTTAAATTTTTTTTTTTGGTATAAACGTAACAAAAATTTATTTGTGTTACTATTTATAATTGTAAACAATTGAAAATTACTACCATTACTTCTGAAAATAGTGAAAACAACAAAAATAAATTTTGGGCTTGTTTACAAAATCACAGCCTCTACCACCGACTCTACCACCACCACCACCATATTTTTGTTTTCAAATAATTTAAAAAAAAGATGAACACAAATATATTTTTATTTTCTGTTTTACAAAAAAATAAACAAAACTAAAAAAATATAAAACAAACATCAAAAATAAAAAAATAAAAACGTTATCAAACATACCCTAAATGTTTGATTTAATTATTTTAGGTCCAATTTAGCCAAGTTTTTTTTAAATTTTTTAGCTGTTTTGATTTTTTTTGTTTTTA
>CM018912.1:9764313-9774313 GCA_009663005.1 Actinidia chinensis | reverse complement strand
GGTTCACTCATTAAATGATATGCTCTAGTCTTGATTTAAATTTGAAATTTAGTGAGAGAAAATAAAATAAAAATATAATATTTAATTACCATAAATTTTTTATTAGGATATTTTTTCAAATTTCTTACTAAAAAAATTGTAATATATTCTACATTTTTCATTTTAGGTGTTTTACAAAGACTAGCTGGGTGACGTTGTGGTCTTGAAGAAGAGAGAGGATGTCTATGATGATTCATTTTTTCCCCTTATTGAATGGCTTTGAATGCATATACTTAGATTTATAACACCTCACATGCAAGTGACTTGTTCAAATGATATTTCGAAACTGTTTTTTAATGATGATATTTTGAATTTGAAATAATAAGTTTGAGTGTTGTACGAAAGAGTATATTAGATGGGCGATTAAATTAATTTGTATACAAAAAATAATAGAGCGTGATTGCGAAATATATATTTTAGAAAAAAATGTAGGTATTTGCTACCAAGTTATGCTTCGGTAATAAGACCCGTAGCAATTAATAGCAACAGGAGATTTTGCTTCGGCATGTTTGCCAAAGCAAATAGTGAAATTTTTCATAGCATTTGCTTCTGCCTTTCCCTGAAGCAAAATGATTTTTTTTTTTAGCCATAGGATGTCCTCCCCCCCACCCCCCCAAAAAATTTTAGCCACCCCAATCTTGTCGCGGCAACGCCGAGGCAAAAGGTTTTGTTTTGGCAAAATTACTTTTTACTTCGGTATGTCCCCGAGGCAAAAGCTCTTTTTTTCTTGTAGTAAAATGTTCTTTATGTGGTTAGGGGCGACATGATTCGGACTAGAGGGAGTTCATCAGCTCATACTAGAGGTGCATTAGAGGACCATGACATCATGTTTACTCCAGGTCTAGATGACCATGGCAGTGTTTGTTATATTGCAGACCACATTGGTGGAATCAAGCTTGATTTCGGATGATAACAAAACAACCTATTTGTGGTTAAGGTAATTGCTAAGTGGACAGCTTTAAGCAATGCGACTATGGATATGGACTCAAGAAGCACACAAAGCACTTTTTGAAAGAACAGGTGTCGACACCTTGTTGATAGTGTCGACCCTCATGAAACCAAAATAATTTTGTTGTAACAAAACTTATTGAGAAGCTTCAAACAAACAAGGAACTTAAATGGATCTAAGTTACTAAGAACCTCTATGCAGTCAGAAGAAGGAAAGAAGAAAAAATCGATTCAAGCCCAAAATGATCAAAAAGATGATTGAACACAGTTCTGGCATACTGTGATCGAACATCATCAGCACCAATCAGTAGCAAAAACTCGGAAACATGGAAACATCCAAGGTCGACACCATCATCAGCACAAAATGTCAGTAGCCCCCCCCAAACCCAGAAGTTTGGAACATCATGTGTCGCCCACCATCCTCAGACACCCAAATGTAGTAGCAAAGCTCGGAAAACAGGAACATCCAAGTTCGACCACCATCCTCAGCACAAATGTCAGTAAGCCAAACCCAGAAGTTTGGAACATTCATGTGTCGGACACCACCTCAACACCAAAATATCAGTAGAAAAACTCAGAAACATGAAACTTCATCCAGTGTCGACACCACCCCAGCCCACCAAATGTCAGTAGCAACCCCAGAAGTTTGGAAACATCGAAGAACCAGATGTCGACACCTACCTCAGCACCAAAGTCAGAGTAACTGAGCCAAGGATATTTGGTACATCAAGTGTCGACACCAACATCAGCACAAGGAGACCAATTTCAACAAAACAATGATAAACTTGGAAGTGTCGACACCCATAAAAGAAGTGTCGACACTACAAACAGTGTGACACCTGAATGAAAAGAATGTGTCGACACATAACGGTATTATTTCAAACGCCAGAGTTATCTGGCACAGCATTAAATGCTCCCCAACTAACACCAACGGCTATCTATTCATTTCAAGCTCTTAAATGCAAGCACTTCAAGTGAACATTCAAGGTGAGTTCAAGAGATTAAACAAAGCTTGACGTAAGAGATCAAAAATGCAAAAAAGAAACAAAAATGGTCAAGTGCTCTTTCATAAAATCTTAGCATTCCTTGAGCTAACATCATTGTGTGATTCCACTCCTATCTACTTTAAAGAAGTTGTCTGTCATTTTTACCATCAAACTACATCGATACCCGTGTAAGTTTGAGTGTAGCTTGAGACAAAAAACACTTGGTGAGAGTTTTTTGAGTGTTTCTCTTGTAAAAAGCCAAAACACTTAAGAGTTGAGTGTTTCCTCTTGTAAGTAAAAAACACTAGGAAGTGAAGTTTGAGAGTGGATCTTGGACAAAACCACTTGGTTGTCAAAGTGAGTTGAGCACTTAGAAATCAGCCCACCTTGTAGTTGCGGATTACAAATAGTGGAAGAAGATCTTGCGGAGGTCTTGGGAGGACGTGAGATCAGGATTGTGATCGACCTCGGTAAATCTTGGTTGTTGTGTGCTTTTCTTATTCCTTATCATTATTGATTCATTATTGTATTTTGATTTATCTTTAGAATTATTTTTAATCGTTAATTAATCAAATTACTATTATACTTGAAAAAACCCAATTCACCCCCCCCTTTGGGTGCCTATTAAACCAACAATTGGTATCAAGCAAGGTTTCCTATTTAAGGCTTAAATCTAGGAAGAGATCCATGGCCAACCAATTGGAAACTCTCTCGGTGAGGGTTCAATCTACAAATAGGCACCTAGTGTTAATGGAACAAAAAAACTATAATTCTGAAGAATTAGAATGAGAATCATGTTCAATCTGTAGATTATGATTTATGGAGAATTATCGTAAATGACCCAAAAACTCGAACCATAAAAGTGAAGGGGGGACACTCCTAAACCGAATCCCCTTGGGATGAAAATGACTTAAAAAATGTTGTTGAAATTCAAAACTCTAAGGCTGATGAATATCCTATACTGTTGCATTAGACCCAAATGAGTACAATAGAATCTCAACGTGTGATTAGCAAAAGAAATTTGGGATAGCTAGAAGTAAACCCATGAAGTAACTGTCAAGTAAGAGTCTAAATCAATATTTTAGTTCATAATTATGTGATTATTTAGAATGAAACAAATGAATCAATCACCGAAAGTTCACAAGAAGATTTACTGATATGTTAATGGATTAAAATCTCTTGGAAAGGTTTTTATATCCTAACAATTGAGCAGGGATAAAAATTCTGAGATCACTACCGAAAGCATGGGAAGGAAGCTAAAGTACGGCAATTCAAGAAGCAAAAGATCTCAAAACTCTAGCTCTTGATGAGCTTTTGGGTTCTTATGGACTCATGAGATCACACAAAAAACAAATATCCAAGATGATGGGAAAGAAATAGAAAAACTGTAGCATTTCAAATCACGAATTAAGAAGAAAGCAGATGAATCGTCAAGTGAAGCGAGATGAGAAGAAACTGGCTCTTCACTCGCAAATTTAAACGATTATGAAGAAGAAAGAAATGGAGAGGAGGAAAAAGGCATTGATGGGAGAGGCCGATTGCTAACAAAGATCTATCAAATCATATGCTATGAATGTAACAAGCCCGGACATATGAAAGCCGAATGTCCGTTTACTCAAAAAGAAAGAAAAAAGGAGAGAAGTGGAAAAGGGCCATGCAGCTATGACATGGAGTGATGAAGAAGAATCAGGATCCGAAGATGAGGGTCGAAACCAAAAAGAAGTTGCAAATTCTGTCTCATGGCTTTTGGGGATGAAGATGAGGTATCAAATTCATCATACACCCAGATACCTTTAATGAGTTACAAGATGCATTTGATGAATTAATGAGTGAGTGAATTCAGAAAAATAGGAATTAAAATAGATACTTTAAAAAGATAATTAAAAATCTCTCAAAGAGGAATGAGGACTTACAAAACGAAAATGATAGTCTAAAAAACACCAAATAAGTTTTAAAACATCAGCCAATGAAAATGTTTCCACAACGAATTACTAAAAGAAAAACAATCTTAAAAGAAAAGGTTAAATATTTGGAATCAACTCATTCAAATGTGTTAGAGGAAAGGATAAGCTTGGAAGCAATTTTGGAAAACAGAAAATGCTCTCTTGACAAAGCAGGAACGGTTCAATCCATTTAAAAGAAAAATTACCTTTCAAAAATTAAACTTTTTCATGAAAAGAAATCTATCTCGTGGTTTTAGTGTCATAAGTTGGGACATATTGCAAATAGATGTCTCTATATGCAAAAACAACAAAATTTCCTAAAAAAGGCATGGGTCTCGAAAAAAAGACCATTGAGAACGAACCCCAAGGACCCAAAATGATTTGGGTACTAAAAGTAAAATAAACATTTTTTTTTTGAGGTATGTTTTCAAGCAAAATCTTCAAAATCAATGGTACTTGGGATAGCGGTTGCTCAAGGCATATGACGGGAGATGAAACTCAATTCACATCAATAAGCAAAAGGATGGAGGATATGTCACCTTGGAGACAATGGTAAAGGAAAGATATCGGAAATAGGCTTTTGTTTGTTGGTGTTGTATCGGTAAGAACTCTAACCTCTATTGAAATGTGCTGCTTGCAGTAAAGGGCTTAAAACACCAATCTCCTAAGTATTAGTCAACTATGGACAAAGGATGCAAGGTTGTTTTTGAATCCTCAAAATGTGATGTAATAGACATTTAAAAAATAACAAAAACAATTCTCATGGTCATAGACAAGGAAATTTACGTGTCACTTAAAGATCATCCCATGTAATATTGAATGTCTTGCTGCTATGAATAATGATGATAGTTGGCTTTATGGCATAGAAGACTTGGCCTATTAGTAATGAGCATCCCTGAAAAAGATTTCAAAACATGATGGTCAAAGGGGCTTCCCAAAATCCAAATTTGAGGAAGAACAAAATTTGTGATGCATGTCAAATGGGAACAAAAAACAAAAACTAGATTAATCTTTTAAATCTACAAATTAAAATCAACACAAAAGAGGCCACTTCAACTATTGCATATTGGACTTATTGGACCATCAGGAACCTTAAGTCTTGGTGGAAAGCAATATGCACTTGTTATGTTGCTGATTATTTCAGATTCACATGGACCTTCTTCTTAGCTCATTAAGGATGAAAAACAATATCTCTTTTACCAAATTTTGTAGAAAGGTTCCAAAATGAAAAGGGGTATTCAATTAACATCAATTAGAACCGATCATGAGAGATTGAGGTGCAACCTTTTAAAATTTATGTGATGAAAACGGTTTTGATCACAATTTTTCCGCTCCTAGAACACCTCAACAAAATGGAGTTGTTGAAAGCAAAAAATAGCGTTTTACAAGAAGGAAGGCCACCCTGTTTGTGTGACAATAGTTTCCCCACATTTTGGGCTGTGCACAGGCAATACATCTTGCTACGTTAAATCGAATTTTATTTAGAAAAATATTAAACAAAACTCCCTATGAGCTTTGGAAAGACAAAAGGCCCTAATATTTTCTTATTTCAAAACGTTTCGGTTGCAGCTGTTGTTTGAAATAATAAACAAAGATTCATCTTGGAAAATTGATGCAAAAGCTGATGAAGGAATTTTTTTGGGATTCAATACAGAGCAAAATCATATAGAGTGTTTACTAAAAGAACCTAGTAGTTGAAGAATCGGTCTATGTCACTTTGATGAACATACTTGATAAAATTAAAAAGATCATAAGTGAAGAAATAGATGAAGCTGAGAAAAATAGAGAAATTAGGATGAACAATCAAAAAACAACGAATAAGCAACAAGAGGAGATGAAACAACAAGAAGTTCTCTAGTTAAACAGAAGGAAAATGAAATCTACATAAAGAATGGAAATTGTGCAAAATCACCCTACCGACAAAATCCTAGGTGACCCCTCACAAGGGTAAGAACTCGTTCCTCTATCAAAAATATTTGTTAATCATCTTGCATTTCTTTCTCAAAAGAACCAAAACGTTTTTTGGAAGATGCTGGTGAATTTGTGTGAAAAAATGATGAATTTTGGATAAATGCAATGCTACGGAAGAACTTAATCAATTTGAAAGGAATGAAGTATGGCATCTTGTTCATAGACCTAAAAATCAATCTGTTATTGGAACAAAAGGGTGTATTTAGAATAAAAGGGATGAATCCGGAATAGTTGTAAGGAAAACAAAGCTGACTGGTGCTCAAGGATATAGTCAAGAGAAGGAATTGACTTTGACGAAACCTTCGCACTTAGTAGATTAGAAGCATTAGAATGTTACTGCATTTGCATGCTTTAGAGATTTAAACTTTACCAAAATGGATTGTTAAATGAAAGTGCTTTCTAAATGGTTATAGAAATGAAGAAGTATATATGTTGAGCAACCTCCTGGTTTTGAAGATCCAAAAACTACCCGATCATGTTTAAAGTTATCTAAGCTCTGTATGGTTGAAAACAAGCTCCAAGGCTTGGTTTGGTATGAAAGGCTTGAGCAATTTCTAATGACAAGGATTTCAAAGGAAAACTAGACACTACCCTCTTTAGAACAAGGTGAAAACAAAGAAAGACTCCTAGCCACAAATTTTGTTGATGATATATCTTTGGTGCTACTAAAGAATCTCGTGCAAAGAATTTGCTAAGTGTATGCAGGGAGAATTTGAAATGAGTATGATGCGGAGAATTGAACTTACTTTCTTGGACTACAAATAAAGCAAATCCAAAGGAAGGTATTTTTTGCAATCAAGCCAAATATACTAAGAACTGAATCAGAAAGTTCGGAATGGAAGATGCCAAAGCCAACAAATATCCAATGGAGCACCTCAACCAAATTGGATATAACGACAAAGGAGGTGGGTAAATCTGTTGATTCAAACCTTAGAAGCATGATAGATCTTTACTATATTGACTGCTAGTCCGATCCCGACATTATGTTTAGCTGTGTGTTTGTGTGCAAGATTTCAATCAAATCCTAAGAAGAATCACAGTAATTGCTGTTTGTGTGTAAAAAGAATTTTATCGATATTTAAAAACAACACCAAAATCACCAGGCTATGGTACCTAAGGACAAATCATTTAATCTTATTGCCTACACCGAGTGCCGATATGAGGGAAGTAAGATTGATAGGAAAAGACCAAGTGGCTGTGTCAACCCTAGTAATATGACCTCGTTTTGTCTGGTTTGCAAAAGTAAAATTCCATAGCATTAATCACGGCGGAGGCTGAGCGTATGTTGCAGCCGTAGTTTGCGTGCACAGTGCTATGGATAAGCATCAATAGAGGATTATGGATTTCATTAGATCAAATTCGCAAAAATGTGATAATACGGAGTGAAATAAATTTGACAAAAAAATCCCATCCAACATTTCTCGTTACTAAGAAATGGAAATAGGATACCATTTTATAGAGAGCAGTACAAAAGGGAGATATGAAACTGAATTTGTTAAAACTGAAAAACAACTTGCTGACATTTTCACAAAACCTTTGAGGCCCGCGAAGATCGATTTTGCATTATTAGGAGAGCATTAGGAATGAGCAATCCAATGAATAAGGAAATGGGTTGGAGCAACACATCTTAAAAACAAAAAAAAAAAAGAGGGGAGGAAAAGGAGGGAAAAGTTTTTTTTAAACCACCCTAGGCACAAAAATGAAACTTGAAGCTCCAAGTGTCGACACCTCTATTCCATTGTGCGACACCTTACAGGGTGTTTTACATTAAAATTGAAGTGTGACACATCATTATCAAAGTGTCGACACAGAAAGTTTTTAGGACACTAGGGTCTAAGTCTAAAGGATAAGTGTCGACACTCAATCAAAAGAATCGATACTTTAACAGAAGAACTAAGTTGCAAAACTTTAAACGAACAAGTGTCGACACCTTAAATTACAGTTGTCGACCCTTTGACAGGGTTAATAAAAGACAGTGAAGTGAGGGCTCTTTCTGTCTTTGTTGCTCAACCATCCTATTCTCATCTCGTCCCTTTCTTCTCTAACTCCCTCCAAAACCACTTGAGGACCCATGACCATTCCCACGATCTCAAAACCGTCGGATTTCACTCTCTATAACTTCCAAAACTTGATTCACCACAAATCTCTTGATTTCTCTCGAAAAAATGGCTCCAAAATCAAAAAGAGATCCACACGAAAGAAGAAGAATGTTTGGGATCTCGTGGTGCGACCACCAGAACAATCCAAGGTTAAAAGAGGAAAGGCTGTGGAGTTGGATTCGGAGAAGGGCAAGAAGAAAAAGGGGGAAAAATACTCCCATCCGTCAACCATCAACCAGGGAACGTGGACCCTCTTATACTTCCTTAGAAGACAGGTACTTTTAGAGAGGGTATAATCATAGATTTCTCCGCTCAGAAAGTTATAAACGGTCATTGGATAGACTGCGATTTCTTTGATAACACCAAATTTTCGATTTTTGCTCAAACAATGGACACTCTAGGATGGATTGCCCTAACACTTACTAGAGACGATGGTCTATTCCTGATTTAGTGGCCTACTTTTATGCAAATGCTTCTAGGGACTCCAAGTGACTCAGTTTTAAAAGTTATGCAAGGGCCCACACATTTTTATTAAATAGATCTGTATTCAAACATGGTTGGGAATAGCCTAGGAGAAGAAGTGAAAGACAAAGCATAAAAAGGAAAAATCAATTGATCGCAGTTATGGAGAGGGGGAAAACGTTTATAGCTTAGCTGTCAACCTAGAGCCAAATACGTTACCCCTAGATAGAATTGAGGATGGTTTCATCACTCATAAGCCAAATTTTGATTCCTAAAAATGGAAAGTTTGAATATGGTCAAATAGGGAATTGTTCCTTTGTGGGACGTATGTGAAAAGACTCAAAAAATTGATGTGGCACTGTTTATTTTGGATCAAATGCACAAGGATACAATCAAGAAAATCAAGCGCTTATGGATATGCTGTTAACCAAGATTTTCAAAATTTCTTTCGTACTCGAATCTTAGTGAGTGAGGCAGGCCCAATACGTGTACCTAAGGTTGTGTGAGTGATTGAATACAATGAGAAGACATTGAAAAGAATGGGATATGAATTAAAAGGAAGTCAATGGACTCTAAAATCCTCAAAAAGATGAAAGAGGAGAGGTAGCTCACAAGGAAAGGAGCCCATGGACGGAAACACCTGAAAAGTTCGAAACAGAGATGCGTTGCATTTATGGTGAATTGTCAGACTCCATGGAAAATGCTACATACCAAAATTGATAATATGGCTTTCCGTCTGTCGTTGTTGAAAAGGGAAAATTAGGAGGAAGGCTTAGCAAGGGAAGTGCAGCAAGAAGAAAGGAAAAACCTATGGAAGACGAGGTGATGATAGTGAAGAAGAAAAAGAAGAAGAAAAGAAAATGAAGAGATGGCGGTGGTAATGAGGAAGAAGCTGGGGGCCAACAGAGAAAGAGGATAGCAATCCCAACAATAGGATGATGTTTGAAATGAATCTGATGCAATCTCCGTCCTCATTCGCCGAAAGAGTCAGAGGCTCGACCGTCTTGTTTCAAATTCTCCAACACCGCGACTACAGCCTTGAGTACACCTTCGCCATCCTCATCACATCCACACCTATCCATTGCCCCTCACAACATCATCTCCACCCCCTCTTTGAATTTGTTTGTTGAACAAGACGCTTGTTTATAAGATTACTAATTTAGTTAGTCCTTTTTAGCATTAGTTTCCTCTGTTCACAGTTTGTATCTATGCAGTTTGTCTAGTTTGGACTCATGATTATTATCAATGGTTACTTTTGACTTCTATATTTATGCGTTAAAATTAGCTCTAAGTTGAAAGATCAATATGCAAATAAAAATCAGGCAACTTGGGGTGGGTAGATTGACCATCCTTTTTGATCGACTGACACAAAAAGGGGGAGGAATTTTATTGAATGATATGCATTTGAGTATGAAAAAGAAAATGTGGAATAGGAATGTTGAGGAATGATTTTACTAATAGGAGTGTCTGACATTTTGGAATAACTTCTGGACACAAAATCATATGTATAAAATTACACAAAAGAAAGGGGGAGAAAATACATGGGATACAT
>CM018912.1:9711813-9714313 GCA_009663005.1 Actinidia chinensis | reverse complement strand
GAGATAAAAAATCCCAAAAATTAGGTTAAAATTGGAGAATCAAAGAGCCCAAATCTACTTTCTCCAAGGTGTCAATTAAACTAGGTAAACCTTGAGCTTAGCTCGAGTGGTTGTATATGTTGATTATGAGAAAATGTGATGCAGATGGCATACGCCTTACTTACATGGAGTACCAGGATATATTTGGGTTCGGGCCGACGTCAATCGAACTGGGCCGGAAGACCCTAGTTTGATGAAAAATGACCCAATTAACAATACTCACCTCTTGCCGTGACTAAGGCCGGATTTTGGACAAATTCCATCGTTTAGGCATCGAAAAAGACAATTTTACTATTTTTGAAAAGATTTATTTTTTTAATAACTTAGTTTATATAATACCGAATTAGGTTAGGTTTTTTAGGTTATGTTTCTTTAGTTGTCTAGAATCTAGATTTAGTCATAATTGGATTTTTTTTTTCTTTTTTGGTAATTTTTTTAATTTCTTAATTTTTAAATTTATTTTAGTAATCAGGGTTTCTGGGGATTACAAGTACTGTAAGAACCTTCGTCCTATGCCCTTTTTGGATTAATAATATTACAGATTATCTCAGAGAATTAGTTTCTCTTATTGTGTTGTGTGTGTTTACTTAAATTAGCTTTCATCCATCATGTTTATCCCTGCATCAAATGTAATAGAGTTCGAGTTTATAAAGAAGTATTGAATGACCGTCTTAATAACATTTTACATCTGGCAAAATAAATATAAAATAAAATAAGGGAGCTAGCATTTTAGATGACCATACTGAGCCTCCATGTGGCACCATTAACAAATTAAGGGTAATAATTAGGTATAGGAATATGCAATCAAACAAGGTGTCTTGTGTATGTTCAATTCGTACATGTCCTTTCAATCCAATATAATTAATTAATTAATATATAATAAAAAGGATATATAATTAATATATATATTTATAAATACGCATTTATAGAGACCATGGGCACATTTGGGCAGTATACTACCACCCCACATGTCAAACCAAATCCACTTTTTCTTATGGCCAAAAGCACAAAACCTAATCAGCATTAGGGTGAGAAAGTGCATATAGTTGTCAAATAATGAGACTTTAAGGCTTTAAGCAATGGATATGGATTAATGAAACCTTTTTGTGGATTAGTAGTGATCACGTGTTGTGCTGGAAAATGACCCATTGGATCGAAGTCAAAAGGTGGCACTTTTTGATTTGTTGATCCTTGTTTCGCCATGTATAAGCATCCCAACAGTTACACATGTGCTTCGTCAATTTTTGTGTAAGGCTGTATTTGGATCCATAATTTGATATAAGAATAAAAAAGAAAAAAAAAGTTAAAAGGTACACCTTTTGATTTGTTGATCCTTGTTTTGCTGTGTATAAGCATCCGGATCATTACACACGTGCTTCGTTGATTTTTGTGTAAGGCTATAATTGGATTGAGAATTTGATGAAGGAATAAAAAATAAAAATAGACAAGTCAAAATGTGACACTTTTTGATTTGTTGATCATTGTTTTGCCACGTATAAGCACCTGGATCGTTACACATATGCTTCTTCAACGCTTGTATATTAGATTATGTTTGGATCAAAAATGTAGAAATAAAAAATAAAATAAAATATTAGAGAATTTAACTGTTCAGAATCATTCGATTCTTTTTAACTTTTTTTTTTATTGTCACTCACCAAATTTTCGGATGGAGCCCGCTAATCTTTGATTGGAAACGATTGAAACAGTAAAACTCACTGCATTGTTATGGGCTTCTGGGGCTTCAGTTTGAAAAACTATTTATTTTACGAAACAATTATGTTGTCAATTTCTCAGTTGATTTAATTCTGATTTGAGCTATGATTTTAGCGTTATGTTTTTTTTTTTTCGTTTTAGATTCCAGATATGAGCAATCTTTTTATTTTTGATATTTTTTATTTCTTAATTTTAGGCTTAATTAGTAAATAATTACCTTTTCTTAGTTCTTTGCTAGCTAATACAATTAGGGTTTCCACAGCTATAACATAACTGCAAAACCTCTGGCTAAATATCCATGTAAAGCCTCTTGCTACTCAGTTTTTGGTGTTAATTAATAATATTATATGCTTGTCGACTGTCGCTAATGTATTTATTACTTTATTTCCTATCCACTAACGTGAGTAAATTTTTGTTACAACAGTGTTACTATATGACAATAATGACGTAATATTACTAACGTAGTTAGTTATTAATTTAAAAAGTTATAAGTTTGGTCATATCTTGGCCTCACTGTAATTCATTACCTATTGGTTGTCGGTATTTGCATGGGTGTAGCCACTATAGGGCAAGTGGGGTCAATTGACTCTACTTAAAAAAAAATTCACTACTATTCATAATATAATTTATCATAAATACAATTTTAACCCTACAAAAAATTAGTAATATGTTTTAAATTCTATAAATTCTATAATTTTGACCCCGTTGAATATAAGTTCTAGTAATTTTAACTCACCCCCCCGCTGAA
>CM018912.1:9669313-9671813 GCA_009663005.1 Actinidia chinensis | reverse complement strand
TTGACAGAGATTATCAGCGAACTACATCAAATCGTTGTGATTTAGTTGGTTCACTTCCGGTACGGTTCAATCGGTCAATTTTTTTGCACCAATTATTCAACATGTTTTAGCTTAACCACAATTCAAAATCATAGTAATTAAATTTAAGCATACTTTATGTTTTATATTATGTAACAAAATATTTTTACATCTAATGCTTACTTGGGTAAGGGTGTTATGTTTTATGTTTTGTAAAAGAATATTTTTACATCTAATACTATTTGAGTAAGGGTAATAAAGATGGCTCATTTTAATAGGTTGATTTCAGTTTTATTCAATTTTTAACTTTTAAAACCGTCACCGAACCGAAAATTGTTTATTTTCAATTTATAAAACCATTAAAATTGGTCCAATGTAAAATGAAAAACCTAGTCTATGTCTATGGTTTATCCAAGAATCTAAAAATTATAATATTTAATTAGGATGTCATAACTTTGAGTAATATTGTAATATCCAACGTGAAAAAAGAACAAACCAATCAAGCAAGATACACACGAGATTTTTACTATAGAAATCCTTGAATGAGAGAAAAACTACGTGTCCACTTCCAGACAAAGATCATGCACTATACCACAAGTTCTAGACAGTTATATGACTCTTACAATCAAAAACTATCAACTTCTTGATTTAATGATTGTGAAGATCTTGCTCGTATCTACGATTCACCGTTTTCGTGCTCGATCACTATTCAGATCCCCTTAGAATGAATTTCACACCGAACTCTTCAAGGATTTCGATTTCTCCAATTTAATTGAAGAAGATTCGCGCTAAGATTTGTTTCTGAACTCTTTCGAATGTAGATAACACTTCTCTCTAGGTTCTATTGATGGAGGCTGTTCAGATGAGTTTTTAGAAGTGTGTTAGGCCTTTTATATTAGTTGAAAACACTAAAAATCGCAGATCCCGACGTTGTTGAAAACCCTAAAAATTTTGAGCAACATTTTTCCCATCAAGCATTACTCGCGCCATTTCTTGGATCACTCGATTTTTCTTTTTCACTACACCATTTTGTTGTGGTGTTTTTGGAGCGGAGAATTCATGTCTTATATCCTGTTCATCACAAAAGTTAGCAAACTCAGAATTCTCAAATTCCTTGCCATGATCGGTGCGAATTCTGCGAATGCAGCCAATTTTTTAGCACTTCTCAACTTGCATTTTCAAACACAATGCTCGAAACACATAAAAAGTATTAGATTTCTCACGAATAAAATTAACCCATGTGAATCTATAGAAATCATCCACTACCACAAAAATGTATTTCGTTCCACCAATACTTTCTATTTGAGTTGGACCCATCAGGTCCATATGAACAAGCTCAAAAGGTTTTGAGGTTGCAATCTGCTTCACTTTCTTGTGTGTGGACTTAATTTGTTTTTCCAGTTGGCATGGTCCACAAACACAACTAGTGATTTTTCCAAGTTTGGGAATCCCACGGATGAGTTCTGAGCTAGAAAGTCTAAAAAGATCATTAAAGTTGACATGACTAAGTCTTTGATGCCACATCTCAGTATCATCCAATTTAGCAGAGTTGCAAAGAATGCCACTTTCTAATGTAATCCCATAGCAATTATTGGAAGTGCGTGAACCTTTTATCATACAAGTATCATTTTTTTCAAAAATAGTGCACTCATTTTTGAAAAATTGTACTTGATATTGTGCGTCACATAACTAACTAATGCTAATGAGATTAGCATTTAAATCTTCAACGAGCAATACATCAATAAGACTTGATAACTCTTGAGATCTTATATTGCCTTTTCTTACAACTCTGGACGTGCTTTCATCTCCAAAAGTCACTAAACCTCCATTACATTTTGTCACATTGTCAAAGAATGCTTTATTTCCATACAAATGTCTAGAACAACCATTATCTAGATACCACATATTAAAACTGTGAGCTTTTAATGTAGTGTGGGCAACATATCCTCTCAGATCATTCTTCCTTATCCATATAGTCTCGGTTTTAACATTTACATGCATAGCTGAAGACTGTCTATTAGGTCTTTGACCTTTCCTTGAGGTATGTTTAAAAGCATATTATACCATATAGTTTTCATGGTGTTTTAATTGTGTTTGTTTTTGAAAATTCTGCTTAGTAAAAATCTTTTCATCAAACAACGCATGAAACCTATTAGGCATTTGACCAATGTATGATCTACCTTGGTTTTGAAAATTGCGAGTTTTAACATATTCCACGGGTAAACTATACAATTTATGATATTTTGGCTTAATGTGACCTCTTATACCACAGTAGTGACAGATAGGAACTGAGTGAGAATGATTATACCTCTCTTCTAGAACAAATTTGGTGTGCTTATTGTTTTGATGTTGCTTTGACGTGGTTGGTTTGGCCTCATATCCAATACCATGAGTATCTCCTGCATGCTTCTGATTCAGCCAAACTTTCTCAATAGTAAATGCACTTGCCTCATACTTCTTGAATGTCAGATTTGATTTTGAT
>CM018912.1:9606813-9609313 GCA_009663005.1 Actinidia chinensis | reverse complement strand
CATATTTATCAAGAAAATCCAGCACACTAGGAAAACAAAATCAGCCATATCAGCGCAAAGAGACATGTGGTTCTTGACAGCTATAATCAATTTATGATTTTAATACTTGTATTTAGAGATGACAAAATAATCAGATCCAATTGGTCGCGTTTACTTTACCGAAATAAGACGGGATTTGGGTGAATTTCAATGTGGTAGGATAATATTTGGGGACAAAACTAACTTGATAGAATTCGAATAAGGTGTGAATGGATAGATCGTTTGACACAAACTCGACCCGATTATATTTACTACATAATACCCATAATATTTTATATATATGTTATAAAATAAAGAGCACTTCTATTCAAAGTAAAAATTAAAGCCTAAAATGATTACATGCTCAATTTTAATTGATCACTATGTGTGGCGGCCAAGTATCAATCAATCAGCACAAATACAGTCATTTTGGGCTTAGTATAAAATCAGCATAAATGTGGTTAAGACTGGCTACCACAAGGAAATAGAACAAGGGGATGAAAGTCCTCCATGCATGCAAAAAAATTTCTCCATCGAACATTTATAAATACAGAAACATATCGCAATTTATTTTATAAAATTAACGGTTGATTTTTCATTTTCTAATGAACTGAAAGTTATCAATATCACTTTCAACAAACAATGAGAAATTATCATTATCTAAATCAAAATAGTGAACAATAGATATAAAATGAAATTACTTCCGTTATTCCTGAATCCTAACATATCATTTTCCGAGAATTTTTCTAATTTGGTAAACTACTAAATTCTCATTATAAGAATTTATTAATTGATACTAAGATGCACCTAATTCTATGGGCTTATCAATGAACATCATCACACATGCAATAGTGGAAAATTGATAAATTTATCAATTTGCAACTCTAAGCAACATATAAATCTCATTTCTAAGAAAGAGAAAAAATAAATAAAGGGTGACACTTAAAAATTCTCAATGTGCAATATGGTAATTTCTCACTCAATAAATTTATCAATTTAATTAGAATATTCTACATTTTTTTATTCTTCTTGAATATTCTACATAACTGAGAATTTCTCCATTACAAAGAGAAAGCCACACACGCACACCAAAAGCGACTTGCATAAAAACAAAAGAATTTGACTTGAGTTTTGACAACAAGGTTGAAGAGAAAGAGATTGTAATACAATCACAAAAAACCGTTCTATTAGAATTAATCCTAATAAAATTCTGCACTTATTTTAATTACAACGGTATAAGTACTACAGTAATACACTGCTCATAATTAAAAGAAAATGGACTTTGTTGAATATAAACAGTTGATAACATTTTTAACTAGTATAAGGCCCATAAAAAGGATTCTTTTTTAAGTCTCTCTAAATAATGATAGGTACACAACTCTTTTATCAAGATAGATTCTATAGTAGAAATTATATAATGTGAGACCACCCCATATAAGAGGATTGTGACTTGAGACGTGCTATAAATCTAGCATTGTTCCACAAGGATTGTCTTGTCAAAGTTAATAAATTTCCTTTGTAAGAAAATCCTTCACATGGTCTTTGGTTGAATTACAATACTTCCCTCCTTTCTGGTATACTTCAGCGGCTCGGCCAAGTGTGTCAGGGAAAATCTCCACCGGCGGGGCTAGCGTTGGCTAGTGGCAGGTTGCTTCCCAAATCCATCTGTCAAGCCTGCGGGAGCTCTGATGGCAGCCGATTTTGGAACTAAAAATTAAAAAGAATATTTTTTTGGATTTTCATCTTAGTAAGAAAGGGTTTTGGATTTTCTAACCAAACAAGAAAATATATTTCGGTTCATTAACCTATTTTAAAATATATTTCGGTTCATTAATCTATTTGGGCTAAGAAGACCATATAAACAAGACATTGGGTATGTAATCTTTGAAAAAAAGAGTCACTCATATTATTCATCCAAACTCTATATGTATTTGAGAGATTTTTAGAGAATTTGTTGAGTTTCATCTTCTCTCTAGAAGGTGTTCATAATTAAAAACCATTAATTGTGGGGATAAGGAGGTGGTTTCATGGTGTTGAGGGGATGGTGGTGTGGATGAAGAAGAGAAATGGATGGTTTTCTAGTTACACCCTTGAATTTTTGTCTACGTTCACCTAGCACAAGAGTTGATTCATAAAATAAAAGTGTTACAGGTCATAAATATTTTGAAGATCCCCACAAATGGGAGAAAGAAATAATGTTATTTTAACTTTCTGCCCTGAAAATTGTTTGAATGAGGACAACGTGATTGATTTCCATCCATTTTGGTAACCACTTGTACCAATTGGACTAAATTACCACCCATTAGAAAATATAAAGTTCAGAAACTGACACAAAGGGAAGTACAAGGATGTTAGTTAGAAAGCAAACTATGAGGGGCTGAAATAAGTTTGCTATCCTTAATGACAAATTAAAATTTAATCAATAAATCTAATATGCACTTCTACTCAATCGTATATAAGCAGTAAGGAAAAGAGATAAGAG
>CM018912.1:9523905-9526713 GCA_009663005.1 Actinidia chinensis | reverse complement strand
ACCGCGTGACACGGACGGGGTTACCCTGTCCGTCCCATCTCCGGGTGTGGCTGGATTTGGGACCAATGGAAGGAAGAAATCAGGGAGAGCAAAATGGTCGCCAAACCAGGAGATGGAGAGAAGAGGGAGGAGAAATCCAGGAGATGGCCAAGTCCGGAGCCATCTCTGGACGCCAAACAGGGTGTAAAGGTTAAGGATCAGTGTTGTCCTTGTATTTATCTGTCATTCGATAAAGGTTCACATGGCTTATTTCTGCCACTAAATTTAATAGTTGACAAACGGAAGTCGGAAAGTATCATATTAATAGTTGACCTAAAGTGTAAATAGTAGATTGTCACAATTAAAATAAAGAGTGCAAAGTAAAATTTTGATCCAAGGGCAAGTGATGTAATTTACCCTTTATTAAGTATGGGGCTAAAAGCAACACTCCCAAGGGGGCTAAAAGCAAAACCACCAAGGCGGATGTACCCAGGGGCAAATGGGATCAATTAATTTTACTCATTTTTTTTTGTGCATTTTTAGCTCTTTAACATTTATAATAAATACAATTTTGATCCCATAATTTTGACTATAAATACAATTTTATCTCCACAAAAAATTGTAAGTTATTCATAGAATATATTATAAATATAATTTTGACCCCATAAAAATTAGTAATTTATCCCAAAATATATTATAAATACAATTTTGACCCTACAAAAATTAATAATTTATCCCTAAAATATATCATAAATATAATTTTGGCCCCATAAAAAAAAATAATTTATCCCAAGATATCATAAATAAAAAATTGACCCCACTGACAAATAAGATTTTATCCAAAGTGCAAGGGCAAGTGATGTAATTTATCCTTCATTAAGTCTGGGTTCCACGGTCATTATAAGCAGCATTACACAATAAAAGCAACACTCCCAATGGGGGCTAAAATCTCCACCAGGAGCACCATCAACCTAAAATAGGACTTGTACGCGTATAGGATATGTATTGAACACGAATAACGAGTAGAAAACAAACAATGACATTCTATTGTTTAACTTTACATAGCTAAAAACTAACATTGAAATTTTACGTTGAACTTTTCGGTGATTTTTTTAGAAATAAATTTATTTCTGAATACGAATAGTGAAATTTATTTTTAGAAAGTTCGTTGGAAAAGTTGTCGGCGACCGACAGCCAGTGGTGGTGGTCGTTAGCAGTGGCTTTGTTGTTGGCGGTAGTGAGTTAACACATTTTTATTGAATAATTAATAAATAAATATATTTATATTTAAAAGAGGGTAATATATTTATATTTATTGATTTTTTCCTATAAAAAATTGTCAATTATGGATTATCAAACACCTAACTAAACGTGCCACGAGGGAGGTCAAAAATCTACACTAACATTATTTTTTGCTTTTGCTGCATAAGAAACTTCGGATGCTATTTCCTTTAAGTCTAGTTTCGTAAAATTAGAAGCTAACGAAGTCACGAAGTATGCAATTAATAGTACATAACACAACCATAACCATTCGAACAAGCAAATAATTTTACGATGACCCTGATTTAGGTAATATCATCGTTATTTAGTTTATATTTAAATGAAGGGTAATATATTTATACTTATAGATTTTATGTTATAAAAGATTCTCAATTATGACTATCCACACACCATAACCAACTATAAGTGAACTATTCACTCATTCTAAAAAAACAGAGAAAAATTAAATTAGAGCAAGACATATCCATCAATACTAGACTATTCACTCGAAAATCAGTTATTTTAAAGATTAAAAATATTTAGTTTTACTTGTTATTCATTATTTGAAGTTTTGATGGATGATGTGAAGTTGGTGGAATAGATAATATGCATGGCAAGTTGTGAAAAAGAAAAGATAGGGTAACTATTTACAATTCAATAATAAACACCATCAAGTTGATTTTAAGTAAATTTGAAAATACATCAAAAAGATTATTTATGTAAAAATCAGATTAATCGATGATTGTTTGTCACATTATCAAATCACATTTGTTTGAATGAACAATTTATATTCAAAATTATGAGTATTTGTTATTCTAACAAAAATAATGTAATTAAGTTGCTACGTGTACCAGGTTAAAAGATAAACTATTTGAATCATGGTTTGGGGTTAGAGTGGGCACATAATTTGCTAACGTTACCGTAAAGTTTAAACTCTAAATTTTAAAGAAAGGTGGTCCTTCATTTATTTGCTCGCCCTTTTAAGTTAGGGTTGGGCAACCGTGGATTTTCTCATAATTTGTCCTTTAAAAAAAAATAAAATCTTTTTACAGAAAAGATTAAGATTCTGCTGTCAAATGCAAATTTAAATAACAGTCATACTTGTTTAGTTATATATAAAAATGAAACGAAAAATGAATTATTTGGATGCATCTGATTAGGACGAGAATTTTACCCGAGAGTTTAAGGGCGTTTAGATTTCATATTTAATGATTAAAAAAAATCCTTAGCTTGGATATTATAAAGCAGACGAACCACTCTTACATTTGGCCGCAATGATGATCGGAGATAAAAATGGCCGTGGTTGTGGTGGCCGGAGAAAAGAAACGTCAAAGGACCATTCTTCACTAAAAAAGAGTCACATGTGGTGCAGGTGGTCATTTTCAATCGGAGTGAATTGATATAAAGTCTAACAGTCAAGGTTATAACCGAGTAAATTAAACTAGAGAAACTACAATCACTATTAAAAAAACAAGCTAGACGTTCCACCATCCACGCATTGAGAGATCGAACGAAGGCTTTTCTGATTTTGTGACATGAAGGGGGTCATGCCTGATGGAGATTCTTTTG
>CM018912.1:9491405-9493905 GCA_009663005.1 Actinidia chinensis | reverse complement strand
AGACTTTGAAAATGTCTATTGATGATCATAAACATATTATTCGTGAACCAAACCGGTTGTTGACTAAAAATCAATGCAATACTTTCTACTTCCCATACATTGGCAATATTCCACGATTAAAATAGATTGAATATGAAAGTTTTTCGTCTCCTTTTGTCTTATCTATATGAGATCATATACAAGTATCAATATAAGATTATGTACAAGTATCGAGAATTATATAAATAGTTAATCAGGATAATTCATTCTATTAAGATGCTCAACAACATAAATCCGCAAATGTAGAATAAACTCAAAAAATATCTACATAATTGATAGAATAATTAACTATAGAAAGAACATGTACGTAACTAGGGAATAAATTTTCAAGGATTGACTCATTGACCTCCCATTTGAAAGTGTATAACAGTGGCTAACTCTTTCCCCTTGCTTCATAATTTTTTTCTTGTAGAAAGTCCAAAAAAAATTATCTATTTGGGGTAGGTATTGTGCCTAAGAGCACAATATTGTATTGTCTTAGACCTCAGATTCAATTATATGACTAGAACTGTTAATATTGTGGAGCTCATTAAAAGTATAACATCCACACACAAAAAATCAAATTAACCGGACATTAGCCACAAGATTTGTTCATTTTTATCCTAAAAAAAAAAGGTAGGTAGGATTTTAAGAGTAATTTTTAACAAAATAAATTAAATCCGTCCACAAAACTTGCATTAGTAACGCACTAATTAACGATTCTAATCACAAAATTGAGATTGGGATGGGCCCCATGTAATTGAGAATAGTCTTCATGACTCGTACCTGCATCAGATCATACACCGAGAATCAAGGCGAAATCGAGGCAAGAAATTGCCTAGAAAAGGTTGTCATCTACAAGGAGACCCATTTTGTTAGTCTTGTATGATAAAAAAAAAAAAGGGTGGCGATAATGCCACGATCGGTTTTGTTAGAGCCACGGCATTGGTCTAAATTTACACTTTTGCCCCTACTCATCCCCCTTTTAAGAGACGCTTCCCTTCCTCTCAATTCCCCCACCCACCACCAATTCCAGACTTTGGAGTGTATCTGCTTCAGAATTCAGATTCCATTTTTGGATGCCACGAAGGTTTCCTCTCTGTCTCTCATCCTCTTCCTTTTATTTCCACCTTGAACCCGTTACGGACACCCAAATACATTCGAAAAAGCCATCTTGAAAGTTTGGAATTCATATCTGTTAGCTTAGGTGAAACGCTGGACAACTTGGTCGGTAATCGGTATTGCCATAGATCTCTCACCCTCGCAATCGATCTCCTAATGTGTCTACGCATGACCCAAACCCATCATTTATGCTTTAATTCCTAAAACTTCAGTCCAAACATGGCATTACGTGAGGGAGAAGAAGGGCAGAGAAACAAGGAGAGAGCAGAAGAGAGAGAAAGAGAGAAATAGGATGAGAGGCTATTAGAGACCATAGAGAAGAGGATGAGAGAGAAAGAAGAGAGGTGACTGAACAAGAACAACAGTTATGAGAAGAACAATATGAGGAAGAGAGAGAGAGAGAGGAGTGGAAGGGTTTGTCAGTGTTATTGTGAGGGCCACAGTGTCCTTGCAAATTGTATTGTCGGGGCGCCAACAAATCCGGTCGTGAAATTATCACCACCCTAAAAAAAATTAAAATTAAAAACAAAAATACTAGAGATTTATATTCTGAAATGTCATAATAACTCCAATCAAGTGATGAAATGGTTGAAATATTAGATTTTTCGTGCAAGTCACGAGTCACGACTTGTAAGGAGCTTCTTATATAATTTCCGATTATACTACCAATTTTCTTTGTCGATTTGTTTAAATTTCCGGATATATATACTTCCAATTTTCTAATCCAACAATGTGTATATAAGAATTTTAGGTCACGCGTCAAAACAAGGTGCAACTTCCAAAATATAGTGTGAAGTGTTTAATTAGGAAGAAAGAAAAAATGGGACCACTTTTAGATCAGGAAAAAAAAAACACAATTGGCATTAGCTTATGACGGTAGCACATGACGTAATACTTGTTAAAAGAAGACTTCCAGGGCCATTTCCCAATCGTTTTTCCCTGATAAATTTCCGAGAAAGTGCGTGCTAATATGATAATGAAAGCATCTAAAGTTCAACACTATGTTTCAAAGTCCAATTTTGAGGTGACCATGACCATTCAATATGATATTGGCTAAAATAGTGAAGTTTAATGTGTTAATTAATAACATTGGTTCTTGTTCACTCACTTCCCAATTAGATCAATAAATTTGTTTTCGTTAGGTTCAAAAATGATGGGGGTGTAACTGAGGACGAGCACAAAATTTTAATTTTAAGAAGGTAAATATACACTCAAAATGCAGAATTTATAACTTATCAAATAAAAATTAATTTTAACTTTGGAGTGACGAACTTATATATAAGAATTTAATATAGACAAAATTATAAAAAAATTAAATCTTATAATGTTAATTGTAACTAATTGAGCCCTAAAGTTTTAA
>CM018912.1:9436405-9448905 GCA_009663005.1 Actinidia chinensis | reverse complement strand
TTTCATCAGTATGCACAAAAATAATGCATATCGATTCTTGTTATGAGTTTGTAATATCAAAGATATCACAAGAATAACTACATGGGTCTAGGAATAGGGTCGTTCTTTGAAACCTATTTCCAATAGATCCATTGCGTGAGTCTAGTTCAGTGAAACGAACTTTGCCATCCGGTTAATGAAACAATCAGGTTAAGAAGATGAATTTGCAAAGGAATTCGAAGTAGGAAGACAGGAGAAGTCCAAATCTTTTAGGTCCAGACTAAAAAACTATATGTTAGAAAGTAAGCATCAAACATCAAGGAATGTTAGTTATTAGCTGTTCTAAAGGTTCTTTGTGGTCCCTTTTTTTTTTTTTTTTTTTTTTTCGGGAAAGAGGGCTATTAAGAGTGAGGTTGACTCCTTTTATAAATCATATGTGGGAACTAGTGGATTTACCACAGAAAGTAAGCCATTGTGTCACGCCCCCGATCTGATCAGACCCGGCACGTAATCAAATTATTCAAATGCCGAAAAAGTCAAGCCCCAAAATGCATCTAGACGACTTATGTGACATTTTAGAAAAGATATGAGTATTGATATGAAAATCCAAAACCCCAAAAAAAAAAAAGAAAATTTTTTGTTTCGCTGGATGAAACAGTACCAGCGAGGATCCAGCGAGATCCAGCAAAAATTCCGCGAACTATGTGGCAAAAAAACAAGCTATCGGCTTCTCAGCGAGGTCCCTTTTTTTTCGAGGAGGAAAACAGTACCAGCGAGGATCCAGCGAGGTCTGTGGCAAAAAAACAAAGCTATCGGCTTCTGCAAGCGAGGATCCAACGAAGCCCTCTCGCTCCTGCATAGGGTCCCGCGAGGGGGGGTCCAGCGAGATCCGCCAGCTTGCAGGTATTCGACCATACGTTTTACTCCGGTGCCCGAATGACCTGATTTTTGATGCGTTGAAGAAGACTTCAAGATTCTACAACTTGTCGATAATAAGAATTTCTAATCGAACTCTAATCGTAAAAAATAGAATTTAAAAGTTACGGTAAATTTTCATGACATTTCAATCAACTTTTCTTAACTCAAACTTGCACAAATGTGCTCAAAACCCTTTCACAAATGCTCAATACTCATCTTCTAACATTTATAGGAGTCACACTATTTCACAACTTACATTAACACAATGTGTCATAAATGCAAGCACCTAAACTCAAACGAATTATAACTGAACGCATAACATTTCTTAGTATTTCACAATACAGGGGACAAATGCCACCCCAAGGGGGTGGGGGGGACCATTGGCCCTCATGGAGTATCAATTACAAAAATATAGATGATAATCATGGACAATGCCACACTGGGTCCCAAAACAATATTACACTTTTTTCAAAATAATAACAAGTTTTCTAAGGACAAAAGAAAACAAAACGGCAATCCACATGCTCAAGATTCGGGATACACATCGGTTACCTGAAATTATATTGTTGTAAAGGTGGTTACCTTGAAAAGATGTAACAATGGACACTTGATATCTCAAGCAAAAAACCATGATTCTACTATACCTTGAAACATAAAGTCATAATGGGTTTTCACCACAAATCAAAATACATTTTTGATTCCAAACCATGATTATTCAATTCAATGTTTACACATTCAAGACTTCTATTAAAAAAGCGATTAGTTCAATCATTTGAACAACATACTAGTTAAACACATACTAGTCAACCTCCTTTCCCTCTAAACTACAGGACCACACCCGTCAACTTCCCGGACTCTCACCGTGGGCTATGACATTCCCTCGTATTGTTGCCATCCAACTTCCCGGACTTCACGTCGGGCATGACATTCCCTCGTATTCAACATTCCGGACTTTCCAGCGGGGCTATGACATTCCCTCCGTATTGTCACGTTGGACTTTCACCGAGCGGCTCTGACATTTCCTCCGTATCGTTGCCATCTAGGACTTTAATTTTTTTGTCTAGCTTCTAGACTCTCATAAACTATACACCATCCAAAGTTTCATTTTAACCCAAACTTATTTTTCTCAAACTTTCTATTTAACAATCACATTATGGCTATAATTAGCTTAGCATCACATTTACAATAATCCAATGCAACAACATAGTTCAATACATACAACTATTTGAACAATGAGCAATTTTTGAAATGCATTTACATCAATTAATTTGTAAAATGTTTATGAATATTTAATATGCAACAAATTGTATCCTCAAATTAACATACCTTTAAACAATGATTCTACTATTTCGAACTTTACATTTTTATTCATAGAATATAAACCAATATCCATCAAAAAAAAAAATTACATTTTTCATAGTAGATTTCATCACTCAAAATAATGCCTCAATGGGCCCTATATAACTAGCCAAATATTAACCAAACACTTAAACCCCACAAGGAAACCCCCCCTTACCTCAAATCTAGGAAGAAAGCTCCAAAAGAAATGGTTGAGAAAGAGGAGAGACCCGAATTTTTCACTTGCTCGATCTTGAATATTTTTAGCTCTACGCGTAACCCTCGCCGAGGTGACAAAACAATAGCCAAACACTATCAACCAACTCTCACCATTAGTTCACTAGATCTAGGCTCAAAGTAGAAGAAACCCTCTTTGGTTCTAGCTTTAAGAGAGAGAGGAAAAGAAGAAGAGTTGGGAAAAAAAAAAAAGAGTGGTCTCATGAGGGAGAGAAAAGTTTAGTTGTAGGATATTTTAGGCTAAGGGCCTTGTTGGTTCTCCAATAACAATTCAACTTTTGGATCCCAAAATTAAACTCACACTTCATCCAAACCCAATTTTCAAGTTATAAAACACATAACGATATATATATATATAATAGATATATTAGATATATATAACCAGTGGCATAAACAACGTATAATAAAAAAAATTTGGACCTTACAACTCCACCACTTAAAGAAATTCGTCACACGAAATTAGATAAACGTTACCCGATTGGTCAAAAAAGATCGGATAATTTACACGGACCTCAGACTCGAGCTCCCACGTATAGCCTCTTCCACGCCATGATGATGAAGCATAGAACCTTTCACCAATGGAAATGGTTTTTCCTCTATGTACTTGATCCCGTGAGTCCAAAAATCAAATTGGTCGCTCCTCATACGGACCTCGTTGAGATCCAAGCCTCCCCAATCCAAACATGAGAAGGATCGGGCTCATACTTTCGCACCCTAGAAATATGAAATACATTGGCATATTTGCCAACCTTGTGGTTAGGCAAGACGATATGTTACGGCCCCAAAACACGATCAAGAACCTCAAAAAGGTCCAGATGAACCTTGGGGAAGCTTGCCACCTATGCCCAAAAGGCAGCATCAATCCCTTCTTGGTGAAACCTTCAGAATATGATCCCACAAATTAAACTCAAGGGACGTTTTCCTCCGGTCAGCATAAATCTTCTGACGACTTGCGCCAATGAGTAGTCAACACTTCATAACAAGACTACTTTCTCGGTCGTATCACGAACCCAATCAGACTTGGCAAGTGCTGCCTCCCAACGTCGCGGTCCAACAAAGGTGTGGACCTACACGGCCTTACCGTATGTATACGCCCGCAAATGGTGCCCATACACAATACTTGCCTGATAATATTATTTGTAGCGAATTCTACCAAATGTTAGAGGATCCTCCCATGATCCCAAAAGTCAGTACACATGCCCGAGGCATGTCCTCCAAAATTTGAATGGTACGCTCAAAACTGCCCGTCAGTCTGAGGATGATGAAGAACGCCTACTAAGCCTCAAAGCTGAAAACAAGAGCGGATTGCATCCCCTTTCAAAAGAGCGATGTAAAACGCGGATCTCTATCGAAACGATAAAATATCGAACTCCGTGTGAAGGCTTGAAACGATTCACGAACATAAATAACACCAAAGATCCTCTGCCGAAATTTGACAGACGGATAGCAAGAAAATGCGCGAATTTAGTCAAATGAGCGACTACTAACCCAGACGGCGTCATGTCCTCTCAAAGATCCTAGGCAAACCGTGTGTAACGAAATCCATCGTGATGTGCACCCATTTCCATCTGCAACCGGTAATGGTTGAACAGTCATGTCGGTTTCTGGTGTTCGACCTTCACTTTTGACACGTCAAACACATAGAAACAAACAAAGCAACATCCTCTTCATTCGCCTCCACCAGAAATGACGACCACAAAATCGTGGTCCATCTTTGTTCCCTCCCGGAAATGAACTACAAGTCGCGAATGATGAAATCACAAAAGTATGTCGTCATTTTTCTACTAGACAATGGTAGAACAATCTAGACTTGTACCTTAAACCCCCACTGATTGTAGAACCCAATCAGTTGGTCCTACACCTCTAGTTGATGCGGTCGCAAAATAGTCTTGCTCCACATCTTGCGGGTGCCTCATATGACCCTATTGATGATAGAGGCTCTGCAGACCACGTGAATAGCATAGCGAACTCGTCTGTCTCCAACTAGAAGTAAATCTACTCACCGATATCCCGAAGCATTTGCCACTCATATGAATAGAAACGCCAGCCAAAGTACCAAGGGAATATGGTAAATCGAAGTATAGTCTTCCAGTACTCATCCAACGACGTTGCCCTCGGTTCAAGGTCTTTTTGTGTGAACAAGATTTCAAAGCTTTTGTGGTCTGTGAAAATACTTCAATCGCTTCCCTTACAAGTGTGCCTCTAACTTTTCACGAAATTATAACTACCGCAGCTCTAAGTCGTGAGTCGGATAAATTTGTTCATGTGTCTTCAATTGACGTGAACCATATGCAATTACTTTGCCTAACTGCATTAACAGAACCCAAGCAATCACGTGAAGCATCGCAATACATTGTTACCCCAATCCTCGCTCGGGTTATGACAAGAATCGGTTTGGCCGAACGTCCAACCTTTTCTTAAGTTTGAAAAGAATGCTCGCACGCATCGTTCCAAACAAAGCGGATCCTTTCCTCGTTAAGTAGAGTCATAGGTGCAGCTAAACGTGGAAAAAATCATCCACAAATCGTCGATAGTAACCGGCTAACCCCAAGAAGGAAAACTACGAATATCAAACACAGTCTTCGGTTTGTTCCCAATTCATCACTGCTTCATCTTGATGAGTCAACCCCTCTCCGATTCCCGAAACAACGTGACCCAAGAATTTCACTTCAGGTAACCAGAAATCACCACTTGCCAAGCTTAGCATATAACCGAGGCTCTCGCAAGAGTGCAACACAATCCTCAAATGCTTATCATGCGACTAGTCGATGGCGAGTCGATCAAAATGTCACCACAAAACACGACCACAAAACGATCCAGTATGGATTGAAACTACGATTCATTCAAGTCCATGAAGCTGCTGGCGATGCGTAAGGACCAAATGACAATCACAAGGAAGAAACTCATAATGCCCGTAGCGTGAGCGGAAAGCCGTCTTCACAATGTCCTCTTCCTTTGATCCGCAATTGATGATGATAACCGATCTCACATCAATCTTTTGAGAAACAACTCGAACCTTTAATTGGTCAAACAAATCATTGATTCTCGGGAACGTGGATTACTAATTCTTTATCGTCACACGATTTCAATTGGCGGTAATCCACAAACATTCTAAGTGACCCATCTTCTTCTTAGCAAATAAGGCGAAGCTCCCCATGTTGACGCCCTAGGTCGAATAAAGTCCTTATCTAACAAGTCTGGATCTGAACTTTCAACTCTTGTAATTCTGCCAGGTGCAAAAACGATACGGTGGTAACAGAAAAGGGCGCGGTGCCCGTGTATTGTTTTGTTAAGGTCAATGCGAGAACTCAATTCTCCCGATGCGTTAGTAACTTTGTCAGTCTTCCGGAAAGACGGTCTACGGAAGTCGCAAAACAAACCGGTGGCAAAAACCACACGAACTTCACTATCCTCGTCGTCAAACCAAACTAACCGACAAAAGAAAAATTCAATTCCCCTTGCTACGAAGATCATAGACGAGGGACAAAACTAGCACCTCGATCTCCACAAAATAAAAATTGATCACTTCGGGGTACAAAGCAACCGATGTCGAAACACAATTCTATCGTAGCGCGATAACCCATCAACCAACCTGCCAAGGATTACTTCAAAACTCGTCATGTCAACACAATAAAGTCGAACATGAAGCGTCTATCAGCGATCTCAACCTCACAAGACCTACAACTCTCTTCAAAGTTGATCTTTCCCCAACTGAGTGTCCTCTAACATAAGTACGCGTCTAACACCTCAATATCTAACCCCAATGCCAAGCAAAAAGATGATGCTATTATAAATGAATGCTTGATGCCCCGTGTCGATAAGAACACGAGCCCACGATTAATATAAGTAAAGTACCTCGCACAACGAGGTTCCATTGTTGCTCTGCTGTCCCAGTTGTCACCCGCGGTCACCGCTGCTGATGCAAGCGTAAACCCCGTTCCCTTGCGCCTCTGACCCTGCTGAAGCTAAAGCTTGTGGCTGGACTGATATGAAGTTGTGCTGATGTAAATGATGTGGAGTGGCCCTTGAGGGAATGCACTGACCGAGTAGGTTTGCGAATCCCGTAGCTCCCTGATTGTTTTCCCTTAAATGCACATCGACTGATTTATGACCAACCCTAACCACACATGATAGCAAGTAGGTGGCCCCCTAACTTGATTGTCCTTGTGCCGAATGTGGAGATGTTCCCCTCTGCTGCGACGCCGCTGTTGACCTTCAGGGGGCCCAGACCATAATACGATGACCGGTTGGTGACAACCAAAACAAATCGGGCCCTCCCCGAGATGTTTGGCCAGATGATACAACTGCCATGTTAGGTGAAGACCTACAGGATTACGGCGTGCCTGAGTTAGTAGAAAAACTCTTCGGCTCTTAAAGAAGCCTTCAGACTGGTTGCTAGTCCCCTCAGCGGGTCGACTTAGGATTTGAATCTTTCTAGTCTCATTCAAAGACTATTCGATGCCGCAGCCGCTGTGCTAACCCCCCCCAAATAGTCGAGTAAACTGTGATCAAATTTCCAGCAATCTATTCTTATGGGACGGCCTAAGCCCCCGCATAAAACTGTTTCGCTTTATTCTCTTTGTCGATACAAATGCTTTTGCAAACTGAAAAAGCTAGTAAAATTGGCATTCCTATTGAGGCCACAGTCATATCCCTTGAACTAGATTGATAAATTCCATTCTCAATGCCTCCTTAGCCGTATCCGCAAAATATTGATCCAGAAAAACCTTTGAAAGGCTCCACTCTTCGCTACTAATTCTTCCATGGGTCTCCACCATTTGGAGGGCATCCCCTTGTTAAGTGATAGGATGCAAACAAACACTCTCAAGTCCTCCTCAGTCACCCAGATTGTATTCCAACGCCCCTTGTGACTGTTCGAGCCAATCTTCCGCAACCAACGGAATACGGGGGGTTCTCCCTTGAACGTTGGTGGACGTAGTTGAGAAAAGAAAGGCCTTCATGGGTTGTGGTAGCCCTACTTTCTACCGTTCTACTGGAAGTGGCATAGTTTGTTACAGCGTTTTCCCACTTATTCAAAGCGGTGAAAATCCTTGCATAAATTCGGCAGCCACCCAAAATCGTTGGTGGAAGCACCTAACATATTTCCCCAGGAGCACTTGCCCCACCTCCATCACCGATTCCTGGTGATTCCCATAATCTTCTAATCAGATTTAACGAGTCCCGCGGCTCCACGAGCCCCACGAACTACGTAAGTGATCTTGTACGCCTCCAGCGTACGTGGGTGGCATTGTTCTACACAATGGCCAAATAAAAATAAGATTAGTCCTATTTAATAATGATTAAGTCATACATCTCCATACCACACAAGCAATTTAGTACATGTAGCACGTATGTTCAGTTATTCCTATACCATAGATAGCACACTAACCGTATCCTCTCAATACTTAGACGTTAAACAAAACGTAGGTCTAACAAACCCATGTGACTCATAGGTACACGAATCTAGAGTTCCATACAATTTATTAAATCACATTGGCAACACCTCACATTATTCTGAATAGCTAAGCAGCAAACTTCATATGTCTTAACTATTCCCACGGCTCCTAGGTACTCGTACCTAGAGCTCTGATGATACCATGCTGGTCACGCCACGATTGATCAAGACCCCGGCGGGCCACGTAATCAAATTATTCAAATGCGCGAAAAAAGTCAACCCAAAATGACATCTAGACGGCTTATACTAGTGACATTTTAGAAAGTAGTATATGAGTATTGATAAAAAATCCAAAATAAAAAAAAAAATGTTAATTTCTTTTTTTTCTCTGGATGAACAGTACAGCGAGGTCCAGTGAGATCCAGCGAGATCAGCGAAAATCCCGCGAACTCGATGGCAAAAAAAAAAAAAAAAAACAAGCTCTCGGCTTCTCCAAACAGGATCCCTTTTTTTTTTTGCTGGATGAACATACCAACGAGGATCCAGCGAGATCCAGCGAGGTCTGTGGCAAAAAAAAAACCAAGCTCTCGGCTTCTTATTCCAGCGAGGATCCAACGAAGCCCCTCTCGCTCTGCTAGGGTCCCGCGGAGGATCCAGCGAGCTCCGCCAGCTCGCGGTATTAGACCATAACCTTTACTCCGGTGCCCGATTGACCTGATTTTTGATGCTTGTAAAGAAACTTCAAGATTTAACAATGGACTTGATATCTCAGCCAAAAACATGTTCATACTTACCTTGAAAACATAAGTCATAATTGCGCATTTTCACACTATCAAAATACATTTTGGATTTCCAAACCATGATTATTCAATTCAATATTTCAAAATTCAAGGCTTCTATAAAAAGCGATAGTTCAATCATTTTGAACAACATACCTAAGTTAACACCTAGTCGACCTCCTTTCCCTCTAAACTACAGACCACACCCGTCACTTCCCGGACTTCACCGTGGGCTATGGATTCCCTCAGTAGTGTGCCATTAGGACTTTAGTTTCGCAACTTTCCGACTCTCACCCGTGGGCTATGACATTCCCTCCGTACTTGTTGCAATCTAGACTTTAGTTTTCGTTTCAATTCCCGGACTTCACCGTGTGGGCTATGACATTCCCTCCGTATTGTTGCCATCTAGGAACTTTCAGTTTCGTCAACTTTCTGGACTTTCACCGTGGGCTTATGACATTCCTCCGTATTATCAACACTTTCGACTTTCACCGAGGGCTATGAAATTCCCTCCGTATGTCAAAACTCTTTCCGGACTTCACGAGGGCAGGGGGCACATGACATCCCTCCGTATCGTGCCATCTAGACTTATTTTTTTTGTCTAGCTTATAGACTCTCATAAACTTACACCATCCAAGTTCATATCTTACACCCAAACTTATCTTCTCAACTTTCTATTCAACAAATCACATTCCATGGTTACATAGCTATCACATTTACAATAATACAAGCCAAAACCAAAATAGTTCAATACATACAAACTATTTGAACATGGGCAATTTTTGAAGCATTTTTACCATCAAATAATTTTCATAAATGTTTATGAATATTTAATATGCCAAAACAATTGTATCCTCAAAAAACATACCTTTAACAGATTTTACTATTTCGACCTTACATTTTTATTTATAGAAGAACCATATCCATCAAAAAAAATTACATTTTTATGGTTAAGATTTCATCACTCACATGTGCCCAATGGGCTATATACTAGCCATTAATATTAACCCAAACACTAAAAACCCCACAAGGAAAACCCCCTTAACCTCAAATCTATGGAAAGAAAGCTCCAAGAAAGGTTGAGAAGAGAAGAGACCCGGAATTTTTCACTTGCTCCGATCTTGAATATTTTTAGCTCTTTTTGTTTTTATACGCGTTAGCCCTCGCCGAGTTGACAACAATCTGCCAAAAGCATATCAACCACTCTCACCCTAGTTCAATAGATCTAGATCAAAGTAGAAAACCTCTTTGTTCTAGCTTTTAGAGAGAGGAGAGAAAAGAGAAGGTTGGGGAAAAAAAAAAAAGAGTGGCTCTCATGAGGAAGAGAGGGAAAAAGTTAGTTGTAATATTTTTTAGGTTTTAAGGGCCTTGTTTTGGCTTCTACCATAAACAATTCAACTTTTGATCCAAAATTATACAAACACTCTCATCCAAAAAACCAATTTCAAGTATAAAAACACATAACGATATATATATATATATATACACGTGCCTTACATATCCTCCTCTTCTCCTACACTGCCCCACCCTCCTCAGCTGCCTCTCACCCCCCATAAACAAGTCATAATAAAAAAAAAATTTGGAGCCTTACACATTGGGTTACAATGGATCTTCAAGAGGAAGAGGAAGGCAGATGGGTCAATTGATAAGTACAAAACTAGGCTTGTTATCAAAGGATACAGACAACAAGAAAGCCTAAATTATTTTAATACTTACTCACCAGTCTCGAGAAGTACATCTATTTGGATGATAATTACGATCGCAATTTTGTGAAATCTCGAGATACATCAAATGAATATAAAAACAGTTTTCCTGAATGACGATTTATATGAAGAAAATATCTACATGGAACAAACCTAAAATTATTTTTCTGCCACCTGAAACAGAAGAGAAAGAAAAAGAAAAGAAACAAAGTATGTAGACTTGTATGTAGATCAGTGTATGGTCTCCAATCAAGAATACCAGAACAATGGCATAAAAAATTAACAATATTATATTGTCTAGTGGCTTCAAATTAACAATCAAGGTACATCATTTTGTGTCTTATTGTTGAGACATGATTACTTAGTCCGGTAGCTAACGACCCCTAAAGTTATCCAAATTACAAATCCATGTAAATTTAAAAATTTAACTGAAGGATATGAGCCTAAACATTATGGATTATGGGGTGTGAGATTATCAGAACATCTGATAGACTTGCACTTTCTCAAACACACTATATTGATAAAATTCTAGATAAATTCAATAAGTTTGATACAAATGTGACAAGGACTTTTGTAGATGTAAATCTTCACTTATCCAATAATTGGAGGAATACGAATCCTAATTGGAGTATTCTCGTATAATCAGGAGGTTAATGTACTTAATGAGTTGTACAAGGCCCGATATAGCCTATTCAGTGAGTAGATGAAACAGATATAAGAATAATTCAGGAAGTGATCACTGGAAGGCGATAGTAAGATTACTGCGTTATTTAAGATATACTCCTGATATTGAATTGCATTACACTAGATATCAAGTTGTACTTGAAGGTTATTGTGATACAAACTGGATATCAGACATGAAAGACTCGAAATTCATGAGTGAATATGTCTTCATGCTTGGTGATGCAGCAGTATCTTGAAAATCTTCCAAATAGATGTGCATTGCACGATCTACAATGAAATTAAAATTTATTACTCTAGATAAGGCGACTAAAGAGGCTTAGTGACTATGCCAATTTCTAGAAAATATTTCAAGATGGTCAAAACTTGTGCCTAGGATTACTATTCATTGTGATGGTCAGCAATTGTTAAGGTACAGAGTAATATGTATAATGATAAGTCTAGACATATTCGTCATAGACATAATATCATTAGACAACTGCTCTCAAGTGGAATTGTCAATATCGACTATGTGAGGTCAAAAAAAAATAGTGCGGATCCGCTTACCAAAAGGTTGCCTAGAGAATTAGTTGATCTAGTATCGAAAGGAATGGGTTTAAAGCTTATGAAAGAGAAATGTATTATGAAGAAAAACTCAACCAAGTTGACTGGAGATCCCAAAATGTAGGTTCAATGGGACAACCTATTTGCGTATATCTAAAGATACTCATTGTGGAGTTGAAAAACTCCTACCCGTTTTTGTGATGGAACAGTGATTGTGAATAAGATTAAGTAATAGCTTTTAATGACTCTCTGCGCTAGTGAGCCAGGTTGTGTATAGTAAAATATCCATAAAAAAGTCTTCTATTTGAGTATGAAGTGAGTCTGTTTCTTTAAAAATTTGAGAAGGCAAAATTTTAGAGAAAATACTTGCAGAACTAAGAAGAATGTTCCTAGGCCAAAATGGATACAACAATGAGAATTGAACTGCATCAAGAGATGTTCATATGTGACGTCTATTTTCTAAATTTACACCGGCATCGGCATAGTTTAAGGTGGACTCACCCGCTGGTCTGCTAGTAAATTCGATAAGGCTCTCATAAGGGAATGTTTAAGGCCAAAAACTACATATCCTATGCAGGAATTAGTCGTTGTCTCTCTCTCAAGTCGAATGAAATTTTTATTTATAGGGGGATAGTTAAAAATTTATAGTGAATGAAAGCCCAAAGAAACAGTTGTTTTGTCACTAATGACAATAATTTTTAAGCCCTAATGTCTATTAGTAGCAGTCTTAATGACCGGAGGTTATAGAGTCATAAATGCCCTAATGATGGAGTGGTTATGGCTGTGAGTTTTTAACATGAAAGGTCATGTTTTTTCATTATAAAGAACTGATTTGTTAAAGGGAAATATACATCAACAAAAATCTAAATATTTCTACATTTGAGTACTTTGAGAGATAAAGAGATAGATAGATAAAGTTCTGTTCGC
>CM018912.1:9396405-9398905 GCA_009663005.1 Actinidia chinensis | reverse complement strand
TCCAAACCCAACATTGCCTTTGAAAATCTACCAAACCAGCTCTAGGTGATTGGCTTCATCCATAAAGAGCCTTCGTCACTCTGCACCCTTTCCCTCAGTCTTAGTGAAGAAAAACCGGTGGGATATCCATACCCTCTTCCTCCTTAACTCTCCATGAAGGAAGCATTTTTCACATCAACGATGTTAAATGCCATTTCAAAGTAGCAGCACAAGAAAGTAGAGCCCGTACAAGTTCATCTTCGCTACTGGAGGCAAACTTCTCCTCTAGTCAATACCATAGGTTTGGGAAACCCTTGGCAACAAGTCTTGCTTGTACGTCTGCAACTGTACCATCATCATTATGTTAACGTTGAAAAATCATTTGCAACCCCTGGTTTTTTTTCTCTCGGAAGGGATACCAGCTCCCATGCCATTCTTTTTTCAAAGCCATCACTCCTCTACCATAGCTCCTTTCCACTAGGTGTCATTACTGCATCCTGCCAATTCTGTGGACTAGAAATAGAAGAAAGAGACGAGCAAATGCATGTACGAAGAGACAAACGATCATATGAGACAATTGAGAGATGGGAATGTTTGAGTACATGATCTAACACCTTTCCGAAGAGCAATAGGAAGATCAACATAATTAATGAGAGGAGGTTTCATGGAATCAGAATCATTACCAAATGAGTCCGCTGGAGAGTTTCGGGAACTGAAGCAGGCGATTGTAAATTGGCACCGTGGTATATACATGAGGACTTTCCTTTTTCTCTACAGTGTAGGTCTTCAAGTTAGACCCTTGCAACCGGTGGTGACTGCCTCCTTATCACTACCAATGTCACTTGTTGCTTTTTCAGGAGATATTGGTTCTTCTTCAGACTTTTCCTTTCTCCTATCACCATTTCATCAACAGTTTCTTCCCCCCTCACTAGGACATCTCTTCCTCCGTTTCTGCTCCCCCTGAAGAGATGGAGTAGAGGGAGAAACAAAAGACTCGTTTCCCAAAAGTGACGTCCATAGCGACCAAAAACTTCCTAGATAAGATCATAACATTATAACCCTTCTGGGTAGGGGAGTAACCCTATAAAAACACACTTATGAGCCTTAGGACCAAACTTGCCACCAAGGGATGTAGAGCATGCACAAAACACCCACACACCAAAACCTCGTGGGGGAAGCTTGTGAACATGAAAATGACTAGGAAGACACTCAATAGGTGTTTTTTAAAGTAAGGACACTGAAATGGCATCGATTTAATAAGGTAAGCTGCAGTCAATCGCCTCACCCCAAGGATACTTTGGGAACATTCATGGTAAAACAAAAGAGCGAGCTACCTCAGCAAGATGAGATTTTTGGCGTCAGCAGTCCATTTGTTGTGGTACCAAAACATGTCGTCTGAAAAGAATACATTGTCATCCAAAAAAGCTCTAAAACTCGTGTCAATATACTCCCGTGCCATTGTCACTACGGAGAATTTTAATATTTTGAATCAAACTGGTGCGAACATTGCATGAAAAAGACTTAAAACAAGAAACAACTTACTTTGATTTAAGTAAATACACCCAGTAACACAGAAAACAGTCAATAAAAGTAACAAACCACCGATGGCCTTTAATAGATGGAATAGATAAGCCCAAACATCAGAATAATAACCAATAAATGGAGAATCACTTCTTTTTATTATAGGTGCATAAAGGAACGTTTATGTTTTACGCAAGCTCACAGGCTCACAAAAAAACTGACTCCTATAACAATGTTTAACTAATTTGGAAAAGTTTTCTTCTAAAATCCCAAATAGGGAATGACCCAATCTCGGTGCCACTGATGTTAACATAGAAATGCTGAACCCTTATCTGGCTTGCAGGCTAGCCCACAGGACATAGGTGAATGGATGGTAACTCCAAAAAAGTAGAGCCACCATGTGCTTTACCACTGCCAATCCCTTCCCCGTTTCCAGTTCCTGAAAACCAATGGGTAGGAAAAATAGTACGGAACAATTTTCAGAACGAGTAAGGCTACTAACAGCAGAAGTTGTGGCAAAATTTAGGGTATCTGAAGCACAGAAGAAGAGAAATAGAAGGAGAAAAGCCGAACAGAACCTTTCCCTGAATAGCATAGATTACCCATCGGCTATTCTGACCTTATCCTTACCAGAACATGTCAAGTAAGAATCAAATATAGAGGAACAACCTGTCAATGATCTGAATGCCACGGAAATCGATAAGCCAAGGAATACTAGAAGAGACAGTAAATGCATTAGCTGAGATACCTGTGTGAGCAAAAATACAGATGAAGTGGAAGTGGGAGTCAATAGTAGGTGAAGACTCAGCCTGAGCCCATCATCGCCTGAGAGCTTGCTCTCCCCTTGGAAAAACCACCAACCTGCTCATATGAGCTGAACCCAGAACGCAGGCGAAGAAGCAACACTGCAGACTCTTAAACATGGCCTGTGCCTGAGCCTGAAGACGGCACTGTACCTCGACCACGACCACTGCGTCCACTCCCTCGCCCACGAGGAGGA
>CM018912.1:9113905-9128905 GCA_009663005.1 Actinidia chinensis | reverse complement strand
AATTTACTATTTTAAACCACATTAATTCATAATAATGGTTATAAACATTCAGAACCAAAGAAAACAATTTATAATCTAACAAATAAATTCATAAAAATAAATCCAACTTTAATTGTTAGGCTGCAATTAATGCTTTGAAATAGAATAATCATTGCTTAAAGTCACATTAATTCATAACAATAGACATAATATTTATAATCAAATCAAAATACTTATAACCAAAGCACATAAAATATTAATCATAGTTATAGGCATGTTATGGAATAGTGCATAGTGAAATCAAAACCATATCTCTAACGCTTTACTTGTGCAAACCTCTGGTGAAATGTAAAGATTCAATACTAATCTTCTACGAAGGGTGCTTAAGTATCGAGCTCTACTCCGAAATTGACCCACGTGCTTAGAATATGATTCCCACGTTTATTCAATGATTACTGTGCGACGATGTTCAGGTCAGTATACGGTTTCGATTTGTGGTATTGCTCGATTTGGGGACCCTAAATTAGAGTTTCTGACAGCTGGTTTTGTCAGGTTATATACATTGGGATGTTATTATCTAATTTCTGCATTGTGGACATTATAAATCGCTATTTCTTAAGTGTTTTTCTCCCATTTTTGAAAATCTAATATACAAGTAACATTGGAGAATGATGAAAATGGTTGTGGTATCAAATCCATGAAATCAACCTTTAGACTGAAGATGTTGGCTCTGTTGGTCTATTTGTTGGGTAGTGCTAGGGGTACCCTATTTTGGGTATCCCAAAACTGCACACCTAAGAGAGAGATAGACACAAGGGGAGTGGGCCCTACACATTTGGGGTGTGCTCCATACACTTGGGGTATGTGGGGCCCACTCCTCTTGTGTCTATCTCTCTCTTAGGTGCGCATGGGTACCCAAAATGGTTGTATCCATAGCATTTTTCATTTTTTTTATGCAGGTTCTTGGTTTTTGAGATTTTTTTTAATTGTTTGTTCAAAATTTATATATATATATATATATTTTTTTTTTCTTTTTTTAATCTTTAATTATTTAATTTAGAAAAGGGCACGGTTAATGCCCTGAGGCTTTTTGTTGGAGCCACGACATTTTTCTACTATTTTGACATTTTTCTACTATTTTGACATTTTTATCCTCTTATTGCACTCTCTCTCTTCGTCAATTCTTAACTCTCTCCCTGGTTCATTCTTTGTGCGCAAAACCTCTTCGTAAACCTACTTCAATCGCCCCTTTTCTTAACAAAAAGTATAAAGTATGAACCATGCAGCCGCCATTTTTTGGGTCAGACTCCTCGTCTACTTCCACTTACTACAGATCAGACCTACCCTTCTCTCTCCTTCGTAGATGAGTTGCCGACGATAGTAGATCTACTTGTCTTGCTCTCTCCTCTGTTTTAATACTCTAAAATGTTAGAAATTTGCCGATGAGTAACTGTCTGAGTTTCACCGATATGGTAAGTTGATGTTGACAAGCAATGGATCTAAAGAATCCATAGATTAACTGTAGCGGAGTCATACGCGCGTGCGAAACCATGGATCAGAGACTCAGAAGTTTTTGGCGAGCCTATCCCTATTTTGTCCTGCAATTAGAGAAATAGGAATCGATACCTTTAAAGGGTAAAAATGTCAAATAGAACAATGTCGTGGCTCCAACATAAAGAATCCTGGCATTATCTTTTTCTTTTAGAAAAACTGTTCACATAAGGGAAAAAAAAATAATTTTACTTGATAAATAAATTAGTTTTTGTGTCTTTTGTGAAGATAAGGTCCACTTAACCCCCAAACTAGACCCATTAATGTTCAAGTCTAAACAACAAAATATATTCCAAGTCTCCTCGCAAGTCAAGCAAGAGAAATTTATGGTAATTCATCAAGACACTTTACAAAACCTTTATTAACTTTTTTATGAAGTGTTTCATTATTTTAATGGAAGATACATATGAATTTTCCTCACATCGATAGTTGATACAACACATGTTAGTTAATTCGTGTGCTTTTTGGTTGTCAGTTTGCTCCTTGTACTTCCCGTTGTGTCAGTGTTGGAACTTTATATTTTTAAAAAAAAAAAATTGGGGTGGTTAATTTAGTCAAATTGGTAAAATTGGTTACCAAAATGGATGGAATCAATCAGTGTCCGTGTTATTCAGATAACAATTTCAGGGCAAAAACGGTAACAATACAATTATTTCTTTCTCCCATTGTGGGAATCTTCAAAATACTTATGACCCTGAGAACACTTGTATTTTTTGGATCAAACTTTGTGGTAGGTGGAGGTAGACAAAAAATTCAATGTTGTTGTAACTAGTGAAAAACCATCCATTTCTCTTCTTCATCCACACCACCATCCCATCAACACCATGAAACCACCTCCTGATCCCCAACCACCCCCATGTCCTTTCTTATGGTAACCATATCCCACGAAACAAGTGCATTTTAATATCCGAAACAGAAAATTTAATCCCTCGCTGTTAAGGATAAAAAAAAGGGAGATTTACTGGGAATTCCCCCCTGCCCCCTAAAAATTTTGAATATTTAACTCCTTGGTGGTGTTGAACCCTTAACTAGGAATGATAACCAAACATGAACAAATACATCAGAAATCCCCTGACCCATTTTCTGATTCACTAAACTATTCAATAAACTTCCCAAGGCTGGTCCTAGTCTCCTTGCTTGGGCCTCCCTGTTGTGCTCTCAAAACTAATAACCGATAATACACACACAAAAGACAATTAAAAATTACGTGGTCGGCCCAACGAGGCCTACTTCCACAGAGACCAATAGAACAATTGTAACGGCCCTCAATTTTCTGTATCGACATCAAAAAATTAAAATTCTAAAATAAAACCATTTAAGTATCCCAATTAGGCTTTCAAAAGTCCAACTCCATACAATAACGAGTCCAAAACGCATCACTCTTCCAAAAGAAAAGTATAAGTTTAAAGTTAAGTGTTTACATCATTTTCATAAGTCAAAGAATAGAATTAAGAGTTACAAGAACATTTCTCCCAAAAAATAAATAACATGGAGATGCTACCACAATCAGGCCAAAGTAGCTGTCAAAAATATGAGATATGCAACGTCAAGCACTCCCTTCCATGATCAGACGAGGTTTTTACATGATAGGATGAGCCAAAACCCAGTCGAAAAAAAAACCTCTACAACCGATATAATGATCGATAATTGATATGAGCATGCTTCGAAGAAACAAGGAAGGAATAAATAATAAGAACCTGAGTAAGAAAAAAGGAATAAGGTATCAAATGACGCCAAAGTGTATCACAGAAAAAGGAAGACGGTGTCTGCTGTTATCCCAAGGTTGTCCAAGTGTCTCAAAGAACTGTGTCATTTCTAAGGAAAACTCAAAAAGTTTAATTCAAAATGTCTACCACGTGTACTCACACCATAAACCTCAAACTTTTTTTTTTTTTCAAACCATTACTATCATTTTCTTTCCCAAATTTCACTATAGGACAACTTGCGTACAAATTTCACTATAGGAACTTGGGTTCCTCGCCGGATGTCATGGGCTCCGTACACCCCCTGCCGGGATTTCATAGGCTCGTGTACACCCCCGCCGGATTTCCAAGGCTCCGTACACATGCCCGAGGACTCACCGAATGGGGCCTCGGTAATTACTTACTTTACTTATTCCCAAACTTTCCTCTTGTGGTTGTGGAATTTAAACACTCAAACCAAAGTAAACACAACCGCAAAAAATTAGCTTAAAAACTGAGTAAATTTCAACACAAAAAACAAGATACCAAAACACAACAAAAATTGTGCAAATTTTAAGCACAAATAAGATTACAAACGTAGCGGAAAATGGGCAGCAAACAACAGAGCCCGAAAATGCAGCAAAAAACTGAATCGAAAACAAGGGAAACATGCTCATTTCGTCATTGCAAGTTTCAACGTGACTCAAGTGTTCAAAAGTTTCGGTGGGTACAAAAACACACAAAGGGGCCTCAATCATCCATTCTAAAACAACAAACATTAAGGATCAAGGGATATCCATGAACAAATTTTCGAATTTAAAAAAGCAAAAAAGTGGGTTTGCAGCAAAAATCCAACCCAAACACGAAATTAAACTGGAAAGAGGAAGCACAATCAATTAATGAAGATAGAGGAAGGAGAAATTTTTCCTACATCAAGGGGATTTTGCTAGCAATCCACAAAAAATCAAGGCCCTTAGCCTTCAACAAACCTCTAATCCCAAAATTGAGATAAAGGGTTGAATTGAAACGAGTACGATTCGAGCTACAATGCGCGTGTAGGAGATGGATTTTGATTCTGGGGTCTGAAGTAGTTTAAGTATGGGAAGTATTGTTGGAGGTGGAGGTGAAGAAAAATGGGGGAGAGGAGGAGAGAGAGGTGGGGGAATCGACAGATTTGGGGGGGGAGGAGACTGATTTTATTCTCTTTTTTTTCTCCCCCTCTCTTTCCAATTTAAAGGTAAAATTACAATAATCCCCCCCTCATTTCCAATTGTGAAACCAAATGGGTCCCCAAACTCTAAATTTTTAATGTTTTACATGTCAACTTAAACTTTCTGAAACCCATTTCCAAATAAAATCTGTCAACTTTATTTTCATAATAGTGATAAAAAAAAATATACGGGTCCTTACATCCTTCCCTCCTTAAAAAAAAATTTGTCCTCAAAAATTCATTGTCTCAATGACTTAACAAATCAAACAGTAGTAATTTTGCAAGCTATGCAACATGTATTCGACCCCCCCCCCAACGTATCCAACTTGTTACTACACAAACCAAGTAAAGATGCGAATATAAAAAAATACTCACAAATTTAAGTGGCCCAAAATTAAGTTCGGATACTTCTCTTCTCAATCTCGTCCTCCCTTTCCATGTTGAACTCCTCGCTACCAAAGTTATTCCACAAAATCCTCAATAGTCGGATAGTTTTACCCCCGTAACACTTTCCCCTAGAATCCACCACCCGTTATCGGCCTCAAGCTCTAATTTGCGACCACTCAAGCACATGTACAGATCGGTTCGTATTTCGTCAACAATGGAAACAGAACACGTTGTGGAACACCTGATAGTTTTTGGTGGTAATGCCCAAACGATACGCAAATTCATAATACGCTCTATGATATCGAATGGCCAATTGTAGCGACGGTGATAGTTTACCCCCACGTCCAAATCTATGTAAACACCGGAGCGGTGTGATGGTGGTGGGTGATATCTTGAGAAACACATGATATCCCACGTACTTCAAAGATAACGGTCGTCTACGTCGATCGAGCATTAACTCTTGTGACGGCTTTGAGCGTGTCAATAAGTCGTTGACGAATTACCTTGACCTTTTCTTGTGGTTCCGTTTGCGTGCCTTAAGTATCTTGCTAATCAAACATGCTTTCAGCTGTTCTCAGCTACTAACTCAGGTCCCACAACGGTTGCCTCACCCAACTCGGTCCAATACACAGGCGGATCTACATGGCCTACCATACAAGGCCGCATAAGGTGCCATTTCGATGGCTGATGGGTAAGCTATTGTTTACGAGAATTCGACCAAGGATAGATGATCTCCCAAACCCCGAAAGTTCCAACACACACGCTCCGGTAAAATATCCTCTAAGATTGGATCGTCCTCTTAGATTGTCATCGGTTTGTGGATGAATGCGGTTGTGCTAAGCAACAAAGGCTAGTGCCAAGACAAATTGTAGCCTTGCCAACAACGAGCGTGAAACGCGGGTCCCTATCGGAAACAATAGAGACATGAACCCCATGAAAGTCGAACGATCTCTCGAATATAAAAAATGACTAAGTAGTCTTCGATTGAATTCGGTAACAAATTGAATCGGGTTTAACAGTCGCAGTCTTGTCAATCGGTCACAACCAAACCCAAATGGCATCGTGCCATCTCGAAGAGTTTCGGCAAACCCGAACGAAATCCATAGTCACGTGCTCCCATTTCCACTCGGATACCGGTAACGGGTGTAGCTCTTCCCGCCGGTCGTTGATGTCCGCCTTCACTTGTGACATGTCAAATACTTGGAAAACAAAGATAGCGACGTCCCTTCTTATTCCCAGCCACCAAAATTGCTTACAAGATTTCATGGTACATTTTTTTTTCCACATGGATGTAGGCTAAAGGAGAATGGTGGAACTATCGTCAAAATTTCCTCTCGACATGCGATTGGCGCAAACAACTTTCCTTGGAAATGGATACTGTGATCGGCATTGAATACTCCAACCTCACTAAAATTCCCCGAAGAAAAACTTAGTACGAAGTACACCCGTTTCATCGTATCTTGTTGAGCGTCTACTACTCGAGTTTAAGGGTGGAATGGGGGACGTTAGGTTTGCACAAAGGTAACTCCCTCGACTGAAGCTCCTCGCAATTGTAACGCGTTAAAAACCCAAGTCTCGCCACCATCCTCCACTCCTCAATGAACTAAAATCCACAAGCTTGCCGATGTCCTACTTAACGCATCCCGCTACCACATTCGCCTTCCCGGAGGGTATTGTAAATCATCACAAGTCGTAATCCTATAAGTGTTCCATCCAACGTCGTTGTCTCAAATATTTAGTTCTTTTTGTGAAACTAAATATTTCAAACTTTTGTGATCTGAAAATACTTCAAACTTTCGCCATTAAAGGGTTAGTTTCGCCAAACTTTTCAAAGCAAAAACGATGGCCGCAAGTTCACAAGTCGTGTGTGGGGTAGTTACGTCATGTGTTCTTAAGGTTGTCGTGACCATACGCTAACCACGATTTCCAGTTGGCATTCAACACGCACCCAAGCCCTCCCGCAAAGCGTCACAATTACACCGAATAACCAAATTCCCCGCCGGGTACAATCAAAATAGGCGCCTAGTCAAAATGGTTTCAACTCCTTTTTAAAAGCACTCACACTTGTCAGTTCCATACATGTGTCCCATTTCGTGTCAACCTATAGTTCATAGGTGCTGTAGGCGCAGAGAAATCCTAATGATGAAACCGACGATTTAATACCCAGCCAAGCCCAAAAAATCCGAATCTCAAACAACACTTTTTGGGCGTTCACAATGTTAAAATTTAAAAACCGATTATATCTTTGACGGATCTCGACAAAACCCCATCCTCGATACCACATGACCCAAGACTTTACCTCGGGATAGCCCTAAAACTCGCACTTACTAGCTTAGATATAGTCGATGCTCCCTCACGAGTTCAAGAACAATGGATTAGGTGGGATGTGTTCTCTTCGGAAGGGAGTAAACAAGGGATATCATCGACGAAAAACAAAACAAACCGATCAAGATCGGCACTGGAAGATGCGATTCATCAAATCCATGAAAGGGGCAGGAGCATTAGTGAGGCCAAAATGGAATAACAACAAACTCATTAATGACCATATTCAGGTACGGAAAGCGATTTTAGGAATCTCCTCCCGACGAACCCTCAATGTGGTGATACCGAACCTCAATCAATCTTAGGAAAAAACAAGTCGCACCTCGACAGTTGGTCAAACAAATCATCAATTCTAGGCATGGGATACTTGTTCTAACAGTGACACGATTGAGTTTACGGTAATCAATACATAAACGGAGTGAGTGACCATCTTTCTTTTGAAGCAAATATGGTCGGAGCTCCCCATGGCGAAAGTACTAGGACGAAATAAAACCCCAGTCTTGTAATTCTTGTAATTTGAAGTTTTCAACTCTCTCAACTCGGCCGGTGCGAATCGATAAGGTGGCATTGAAATAGGTGCGGTACCCGGTAACTAAGTCTATCGTGAACTCAACCTCCGTTCGGGTGGCCAAAACCCGGTAAACTCTTCCGGAAATATGTACGGGAAAGTCATAAACCAACCTCGACAATTCTCCACGAGGTCGACAAGTCCTCGTCTAGTGTCAAACTAGCCCAACAAGTAAGCAATCGACCCTTTTCCGCAGCTCATACAAGGTATGGTCAAATAGGACTCTTGACGTGCCAGAAAAAATTCAAGGCAAACCCCCTCTAGTGTACCATACGGACTCGGACGTTTGAAACAATCAATGGCGCACGATGAGGTCGAAGCCACGGACCCTACCCAATACTATGAAGTAAAACACAAAGGGTTGTGGTGACTAAAATAACCAACTCACACCCCCCGACCTAACGGTCCAACGGCATTCTACCATCTATGCAGCGTCGGTCGACAAACAAAGAGGGTTTTAAGCTCCCTCAGTTTTTAAACCAAAACAAGTACAAAGATTGCGGCAATGAAAGAATGCGATGCTCCGGAAAAATAAGGACTCCAGCAAAGGAGTTGATAAAAGAAATGACTATCACATTAGAAGCTCTAGAGTTGCAGTAGCAATAACAGGCGGAGGCGGTGGTGGTGTTGCAGCCGTAGTGACCGCAAAAAAAAACCCTACCTTGCTGTAGTCGGATTCGATGACAGGAAGAACTGGCTCCAACGGTCGCCCTGTGGTCCATTGAACAGTAGTTAGTCTGATGGTAGTGTGTTTGACTCTGTGTCCTCTGCTGATTGCTGACCAAAACTCTGAACCCCGACCCGGTTATGTGAACGAAACCAGACGTCACTACGTGCACCCATTTCTGTGGCAATATACCTAGCCACGTGGCCAAAGCACACCACACCCAAGCAAGCACCTGGTTGTCTTGAAGAACGCGGTGGGGTGGAGGAGGTCTAAGCTTATGATGGAGTCTGTGGACAATTTTTGAGCCATCATATGGGACCCTATTGGCAAACATTGTGGCAAGTGATACGTGAGGTCTCGACGAGTGTCCCCCAAAACCCGTAGAAGAAAAAGGTGCCATGAAACTCACTGGACATGAGTAGGTTGGAGAATCCCTCGTTCTCTTCCTACTTTGACTTCCTGAATGCAGATGCCATGGCCCCACTTCCCATAGATTTGCCTACCCTAATTGCCCTGTCCATTCCTCACATCTCTCCTAGGAAGCTCAAAGGTCTTGCCCTAGAAGGCACAATCTCGGTAAAAAACTTTCAACCTCGCCTACTCATAAACAAGCCTCCGCCTAACACCAATGAATGCAAACCCCGTTTCTCAAACCGACAACCATTCTTTTCTTCGGTATTCACCAACTCCGGTTTGCAAAGCGACGATTTAAAGCTTGGTATTGCCGTAAAGTATTCGGACCGAGAGAGAGTCATAGTACCTTGCTAAATTTCTCAAATCTTGTCCCTCAATTGTCGCGGATTTAGGACTGGGGAAATATGGATCTCAAAAACATCTTCTCAAATTCGGCCCACGTAGGTGTCTCAATATCCGGTGCCTCAACAGTTTTCGCTGACTCTCGCAACCCTCCTGCATCAAGACGTTGCTGACCTACAACGGAATTCACCACCATTAATTAGCTTACCCACTCAATTGGGCAAAGCCAAAAGATGCACCCTCTGTTGTCATCGTTAATAACTAGTACGTTGAAAAAGTTTTCAGATCTGGCAAGCCAATGGTTGGCTACCAAGGGATCTTTAGTACTCGACCCATTAAAGCTTGGGGGGGTTCATCCGGCGGGAAAATCCTTTAGTGATCTCCCGCGCTGTGATTCGGGCTAGACCAGGTTGGTTTAGGAATATTGGCAGCGGCAAGTGCGCAAACAAAGTTCACGACGAATGGTTTGGAGTGCCAGTACCCCCCGGATATTCCCTTCTTCTTCCAATCTGGCACCTCTACCACCCGGGAATTCCCGTCATGTTGACTACCCTCATTCTTGTAACATCGTATCTAGACCACGGCCTCTAGGGCCCTCTAAGCTAGATTGTTAGCCTACCTCGGCCTAGGCTTTTCTTGCTGCGGCATGATTCAATAAGAATATAAGAAATAAAGATAATTTAATTCACAGTGATCAAAATGAGGTCAAAGCCTCCAACATAGTCCCAACATCGGAAAAATAAACTCACACCATGCTCCAAGCTAGTGTGAAATGAAATGCTACGGACAATGCGCAATGTCCATGGAATGTCACACAAGTAACCATAATGAGAAAACGTGATTTTCATGAAGACGGGTGGTATTGTAATGGTTAAGCCCGAGACTGTAGTCTCACATGGTCTCAAAAGTGTTTCGAGGCCTATGACTCTGATACCAAGTTGTCACACCCTCAATTTCTTTATCGATCATCAAAAATAAACATTTCTAAAATAAAACCATAAGTCTCCTCAATTAGGCTTTCAAAGTCCCAATCTCCAACAATAACGAGTCCAAAACGCATCACCTTCCCAAAAGGAACGTATAAGTTAACGTTAAAGTGTACATCTTTTCATAAGTCAAAAGAATTAGACTTGGAGTTACAAAAAAAAAAAAAATAACCCATCTCTCAAAACTAAATAACATGGAGATGCTACCACAACTCGGTCCAAAGTAAGCTTCAAAAACATGAGATAGTGCACACGTAAAGCACTCCATCCCATGATCAGCGAGGGTGTACCTGAAAAAATGACTAGGATGAGTCAAAGCCCTAGTAGTAGAAAAAAAGCTCTACAACTGATATATCATCTATTTAATGATATGAGCATGATTAGAAACAGGAAGGAAAATAAAAGAAATGAGCTAAAGAAAAGAATTAAGGTATCAATGACGCAAGTGTATCATCAGAAAGAAGATGTGTCGCTTTGTATCCCAAGGTGTCAAGTGTCTCCAAAACTTTGCTTTCTAAGAACGTAAACTTTGAATTAAAAATTGTCGACGCAAGGTGTTTGTACTCACACCAAAACCTCAAACTTGTTTTGTTCAAACCATATTATCAGTGTCGTTCCCAAAGTTCCACTATAGGAACTGGGGTGGTTCCTCCGGAATTCATGGCTCGTACACCCCCGCCGGATTTCATGGACTCCGGACACCCCCGCCGGATTTCAAGGGCTCCGTACACCCACGCCGGATGAATTTCCACAGGCTCCGTACACCCTTGTCCCGGGACACACTGACAGGTGCCTCAGGTAATTACACTTTACTTATTCCCAACTCCTCTTGTTATTGAATTAAACACTCAAACCAAGGAAAACCACAGCCCGCAAAAACATAAGCACTAAACCGAGTTAATTTCAAACACCAAAATAAGGATACCAAAACACACAGCAGAAAATTGTTGCAAAATTTTTCAACATAAATAAGGTTGTACAAACGCAGTGAAAAATGCAGCCAAAAACAGATCCACGAAAAGGACAATCAAAAACTGAATCGAAAACAAGGAACATGCTCATTTCGTGCACTTTCGAACGGTCCTCAAGTGTTCAGAGTTCGGTGGGTAACAAAACACACAAAGGGTGGCTCAATCATCTCTTAACAACACATCAAGGATAATTGATATCCATGACAGATTTTTTTCGAATTTAACAAAAGGCAAATGGGTTTTCACAGATCAAAATCCAACCCCAGCCACTAAATTAACTTGAAAGATGAAGCACAATCAATAAATAAATATAGAGGAAGGAGAAATTTTTCCTCCTCAAGATTTTGCTAGCAATCCCCAAAACATCAGCCCTAGCCCTTCACAAACCCTAAATCCCCAAATTTGAGCTTTCAAGGGTTGAAAGGAGTGCGATTCAAGCTATAATGGCACGTGTAGGAGAATGGTTTTGATCTTGGGTCTTGAAGTAGTTTTGAGTCTGGAAGTGTTTTTGGAGGTGGGAGGTGAAGAAAAAATGGGAGAGGAGAGAAGAGAGGGGGACGGCAGATTTTGGGAGGGGGTAGACTGATTTTTTCTCTTTTTTTTTCTCCCCATCTATTTTCAATTTTCAAGGTAAAATTACACTACATAAACCCCATTCCACTTGTGTAAACCAAATGGGGTCCCCCAACCTAAATTTTTAATGTTTTAAATGTCAACTTAACTTTTGTAAACATTTCCCAAATAAAGTCTCAACTTTATTTTCCTAAAGTGATAAAATATACGGTTCCTTACCACATCCACTACAACCGAATGGATTACAACGGAGGAGACTCGATCGCTCAACTCCACCCTCTCTCACAATCTCTCTCTATCTTGCCTCTCATCTCGCCTCACAACAATCTGCTCTGCAGCTCACAACACAATGCATGTAAAAAAATCTAAGTACCCTACCATCCCGTTTACGACCAAGGGCAAGGAAGTGGTTGACTCCTAATAGAATACCTAATCATGATCCTAATCTAACTAGAAAACCAAAAGATAAACACTCTCAAGAGTTCCTAGATAACTCGAGAGTTTTCACCGTCCAAGACACTCCATGTAAACTCCAACCGACTTGCTTGGCTTACTAAACTGGACTCAGGCCAGTGGGCTTCGACTCATCCAGATGGGCTTAACTCAATAATTTCCCCTCCAACCAACTAGAGGGGATCTATGTTTTTAAGTGTCCTTCCTGACAGTCTTCTGATGCCACTCCCCATAAACTACAAGACAGGCAGCCGAGTACCTTAGCCTCATCAACGGCTACTCCACTTCCCACCGAAATGTTGCCACCTCCACATCGAAGTACCTGCACCTCTCACCGGGTGCCCTGTACTCTCACCGAGGTGCCTGTACCCCCCAACTAGATGGCCTCACACCCGCCATCGGGGTGCACACGCAAGTATGTCACTTTGCGATTGTCCCGTGGCTCCATCTCTCCTCTCTTGTGCGCACAACGTAGAGACACCGGCCACTGATCAAATTGAGAGCGAAGGACTCATTTTGGCGTCGCTGCGCCTTCGCTGTATAGAATTCTCTCAAAATTGACTTTGTCCTCCTTCCTCTGAGCTGGGGCTCTAATGGACATCCTGCACTGGTTGCACCCTCCGTATTCTGGCTAGACTTACGTACATATCCCAAGCATCTCCCTGCGCTCTGTACAACTTTGGATCCTCCAGTACCATACGGATCCTCCAAGTACCCCTACGCTAGCTTGCGTACCTCTGTGTAACAGTTTTTTTCCTTGTCCACTCTTCTGCTATACCACTAGATCGAGTCCGGGACAGTAGCTCTCCCTGTCTGGACAGCTCCCCTCCAATCGGTACAGCCTCCAGTCTTCTTTTCCCCATAGCATCTCCTTGTTTCCCTTGAAAACTCTAAGAGTTCCTCCACTAGCGTCAAAACTGCATCCCTTTGAATCTAGCATCCCAATAGAAATTAACTTTTTCTGTAGATTATCAACCTGCCTTACCCCAATTAACGTCATAGACCTCCCGTCGGCATGCGAAACTGATTGACCCCTCTGTGATCCCGAGTTGGGAAAATTCGTCAATCATGGCTAACAAAAACAAAATGACGTATTGAAGTATTACGGTAAAAACTTGTATAAATTAATAAAACTTAAGAATTAAAAAAATAATGAAAACCTAAGAACAATATGAAAACTAAACTAAGAGCTCAATAATCCTAAAACTCAAGCATAGTCGGGCATAAGACATAAAGAAGTATTTATAGACTTTACAATTAGAATCCTAATGGATTAAGAAACGGCACAATTTTGTTTTTCTGTCCCGTACGTTGTATCTTTATTTTGACACTTTTAGATTGCATCATCCAAGTGCCTATTAGAGACAAATTGTAGCCCTTTAAATGTTCTTTTCCAACACACTTAAGATTAAGCCCCCCAAAAAAAAAAAAAGAAAAAAAAACTCAATCGGACATCGGAGTGACAAGTTATGAACAAATACCGATACTGGTTTCTTGTAGCTTTTGAACGTCTGTGGTCCTTTGCTTTTCGGGGCGTTCGAACGTCCTTCAAAATTTCTGACTTTTCCTCTTGGCGTTCGAACACCCAATTTCCTTCTTCAGTTTGACATTCAAACGCTTAACAAATTCTAATATTTAACTCTCGCATTTTCGAACTGTAGGCAATGGGAGTTCGAACTCTGGTGACCCTTTTTCTTCTTAGCTTCGAACGCCCAAAACTTCCTTGATCTAGCATGCGAACGGTCAGTGCAAATTTGAAACTTTTCTTCCTTTTTTAATCATCCTTAGCCGCAAGGGTCTCAACCACCATAAAGTATAACATACGATAAAATGAAATATTAAATTACATTAGGGCCAACTTAGGTCGGTTAATGGCGTTTGAACTACAATTTATGTAGTCCAATCACTCTGCCAACAACTCTGGCTAGCCGGTGTTGTTCGCCATCCATATCGTCCCTCGCATGGTGCATATGTAGAGACACCTCTCTATCTCTGCACAAGTGGTAAGCACTGTCTGAATCCAATACCCATCTGACTTTCCATCTTCCGATACTGCTAAGAGAACGTCAATTTTAATCCTCATCCACATCCATCCCTGCGTCGCTGCTGATCTGAAGACTAATCATGTTTTACTTTATACTTTGGGACAATCCCTCTTGATAGGCCCCTCTGGTCGCAATAAAAGCCACCTAAAAGTGAGACCTCTCGCTTGTGACGCCACCGTCCTTTTCTAGACCCTATAAATGACCTCTTCCTTGACCTCGACCTCTTTTCCTGCTTCCCTCTAAGACTAGGGCTGACGCTCACTCTGATCTGTCCAAACCATCTCTCTCCTCGAGGCCTTTCATTGAATAGGGCATCCATGACCCATATCGTAGTCAACTTTCCATTAGGCGCTGAAGTGTTGAGAGAAACCCCAATGTCTCCCAACTCTCTGGCAAGGAAACTTAGAAGCAATAAGGCTGCATCTCGTTGTCGAATGTATAGGTAACACTGGTTCAACTGATTGACGTCAAAATTATGTTCAACATTGGTCAACTGATGACCAAATTTTGAAAACTCGCTCGTATGTTCCGCACCTGTAGTCGATCTCGAACTTCAAATTCACAAGCCTCCTCATATAAGGCTTTATTTCGAGATGTCTTCGCATGATAACATTTCTCCTTCCAACTTGATCCACACTCATAAGCACCGTCTCTGTGCTACATGATTAAAACACCTCGTGTCCAAATTGCACTACTAATTAGTCTAATCCGTATTTTGTTTTCATCTTTCTCTATTCCTTATCCTTCGTTGCCTACAGGTTTTATCTCCTTTAGTCTCCAAAGGGTCATGCAAATCCATGCAAAATAGGATGTCCTCCATGCCTTGTGTCAATGGGAAAAATTCGGTCGT
>CM018912.1:9083943-9088805 GCA_009663005.1 Actinidia chinensis | reverse complement strand
AGTTTCTATATGTTACAAATATTTATTTATTTGAGTTCACATGTACATTTATGAATGTGATTAATTTGTTTCTGGGCGTGTAATCTGTTGTTGCAACCATAAAGTGGGCAAACCCTCTCTTGTCGCTCTCTTTTGAGTTTAAAATTGAAATGCGAAGAATGTGATTGACCTTTCTTGGCGAAAGGCAACTGTAGAGGTGCAGCCGTGGGGTGAGTAAATCATTTCTCTTTTTTTTTAATTTTTAAATTTTTGAATTCTGAGATTTAATTGTCTAGTTTTAATGTTATAAATAGTTTTGTATTGAGTCACAGGCATCTTGAGAATGTATTACATGTTTCTTGACGGGGGTCTGTAGTTGCAAGCCACAGTTTGGCCATCCTTTCTTTTCTCTCTCTTTGAGTTTAAAATTAAATGTTAAGAATGTGATTGACCATTCCTTGGCGAGGCAAACTATAGTTACAACCGTGGTGGGTAATTCTTTTTCTTTTTTTTTTAATTTAAATCTCGAATGCTGATTATTTTGAGACTGTGATTGAGATGTTTCTTTACCGGGTAACTGTAACTTGCGTCCATAGTGGGGCAGTCCTTTCCTTTCTCTCATCTCTCTCTTTTGAAGTTTAAATTGAATGCAAGAAGTTATTGCCCCATTCCTTGGGCGAGACAACATATTTTCAGTGCCGTGTTGGTTAAAAATTCCTATGTCGTTGTTTTTTATTTTAGCATCTCAAATGATGAGAATTTGATTGCCTAGTTTCTAGATTTACCATATTTCTTATTTGAGGTCACATGACAAGTTTGATAAATGGATTGACGGTGTAAAATTTGAATGATAAGAAAGTGATTGACCCATTTCCCTTGGCTAGGCAAGTGTAGTTGCAGCCGTGGTGGGCAAATCCATTCTCTTTATTTTTTAATTTAAATCTTGATGCTGTAATTTGATTTGTTTGTGGTTCTAGATGTAACAATAATCCTTATTTGAGTTTCACATTACAGTGTTTAGAATGGATTGTATGTGTCATGGCGGAGTAACTGTAGTTCGCCATAATGGGCCAATCATCAACATTCTCTCTCTTTTGGGAGTTAAATTGGAATGCTTTGAATGTAATTTACCCATTCATTGGCGAGGCAACTGTAGTTGCACCAAGGCCGTTGGAAGGTAAATCCTTTTTGTTTTGTTTTTTAAATTTAAATCTCAAATGCTAAAATTTGACTGTCTTTTTCCGATTTTAAAATATTTTTTATTTGAGTCACATAAATGTTAGAATGTGAATGATAACGTTTCTTGCGGGGTAACTTTAGTGGTAACTAATGTGGGCCAATCCTTTTTTTTCTCCGCTCTCTTTTGAGTTTAAAATTTGAATGCTAAGATGTGAATTATCCCCCATTCCTTGGCGGGACAACGTAGTTGCAACCGTGTTAGTAAGTCATTTTTTTTATTTTTTAATTTACATCATCGAATGTTGTGAATTTGATTGTCTTTTCTTGATGTAACAATATTTATTATTTGAGTTCACATGACATGTTAGAATATAATTGAATTTTTCTTGGCGGGGGTACTATAGTTGCACCATAAGTGAGCTAATCAATTCTGTTTCTCTCTCTTCGGTTTAGAATTTGGAATGGATTGGCATGCTGAGTGCTGAGACTGTGGTTGACCCATAACCTTGCGAGCGCAACTATAGTTGCAGCCCTGGTGGTTCAAATCCTTTCTCTTTGTTTTTGAATTTCAAATCTCGTAATGCTGAGAATTTGATTATCTAGTTTTCTAAATGTTACAAAGATTTTTTATTTGGTTCACCTGACATGTTGAGAATGGCTTTGGATTTGTTTTCTTGACGTGTTTGAACTATAGTTGCACCCATAGTGTCCAAACCTTTTCTTTTTCCTCTCTGCGTTTAAAGTGGAATGATAAGAAAGTGATTAACCCATTCCTTGGCTAGGCAAGTAGTTTTTTGTGTCGTGGTAGGCTTTATCCATTCTATTTGTTTTTAATTGTTAATCTCAAATGCTGCGAATTTGATTGTCTAGTTTCTAGATGTTACAATATTTATTATTTGAGTTCACATGACATGTTATGAATGTGATTACTTTGTTTCTTTCTGGGCGTGTATAACTGTTTGTTTGCAACCATAGTGGGCAACACCCCTCTCTTTCCTCTCTCTTTTGATTTTAAAATTGACATGCGAAGATGTGATTGACCTGTTCCTTGGCTAGGCAATCTGTAGTAGGTTGCGCCGTGGTGATAAATCATTTCTCTTTATTTTTTTAATTTTAATTTTGAATTCCTGAGAATTTAAATTGTCTAGTTTTTAAATGTTATAATATTTTTTATTTGAGTTCACAGTCATATTGAGAATTACTTCTAAATGTTTCTTGACGGGGTAACTGTAGTTGCGCCACGTTGGCCAATCCTTTCTTCTCCTCCCGTCTTGTTGAGTTTAAATTAGAATGTTAAGATGTGATTGATCCATTCCTTGGCGAGGCAACTTAGTTACAACAACCGTGGTGGGTAAATTCTTTTCGTTTTTTTTTATTTAAATCTCGAATGCTGATTATTTTGAAGATGTGATTGATATGTTTCTTTGACATGGTACTTGTACTTGCAAGCCCTAGTGGGGCAGTCCTTTCTTTCTCTCCTCTTTTGCGTTTTAAAATTGGAATGCTAAGAATTTGAATTGCCCATTCCTTTGGCGAGCAACTATATTTGCAAAGCCGTGGTGGGTAATCCTATGTCTTGTTTTTTAATTTTAAATCCTCAATATGAGAATTTGATTGCCTAGTTTCTAGATGTTACAATATTTCTATTGAGTTCACATGACATGAGAATGTGATTGACGTGTAAAAATTTTGAATGATAAGAAAGTGATGACCCATTCCTTGGCTATGCAGTGTAGTTGCATCGGCCTGGTGGGCAATCCATTCTCTTTATTTTTTAATTTTAAATCGTGAATGCTGAAATAATCTTGATTGTTTAGTTTTTCTAGATGAACAAATAATCCTTATTTGAGTTCACATGACATGTTGGAATGGATTGATATGTTTCATGGCGGAGGTACTGTAGTTTCAGCCATAATGGGCCAATCATTTTCTCTCTCTTTTGAGTTTAAAATTGGAATGCTTTGAATGTTTAGCCCATTTTGGCGAGGCAACTGGAGTTGCAGCCGTGAAGGTAAATCCCTTTTGTTTTGTGTTTTAAATTTAAATCTCAAATGCTAGACAATTTGACTGTCTAGTTTTCTCGATGTTAAAATATTTTTATTTGAGTTCCACTGAAAATGTTGAGAATGTGAATGATTCGTTCTTTGCGGGGGTAACTGTCGTGGTAACTATAGTGGGCCAATCCTTTTTTCTCTCTCTCTTTTGAGTTTAAAATTGGAATGTGCTAAGAATGTGATTATCCCATTCCGTGCGTGACAACTGTAGTTGCAAATGTCACCCCGGTGGTGAGTAAAGGTCATTTTTTTTGATTTTTTAATTTAAATCTCGAATGTTTGGAATTTGATTGTCTATTGTCTTGATGTAACATATTTTATTATTTGAGTTCACATGACCTGTTGAGAATATTAATTGATATGTTTCTTGGCGGGGTAACTTAGTTGCACCCATAGTGAGCTAATCATTCTTTTTCTCTCTCTTCGAGTTTAAAATTGGAATGCTGAGCACTGTGGTTGACCCATACCCTTGCGATGCAACTTAGTTTCAGCCCCTGGTGGGTAAATCCTTTCCTCTTTGTGTTTGAATTTTAAATCTCGAATGCTGAGAATTTGATTATCTAGTTTCTAAATGTTACAATATTTTTTATTTCAGTTCACATGACATGTTGAGAATGTGATTGATATGTTTCTTGACGGGTTAACTATAGTTGCACCCATAGTGTGCCAAACCTTTCTTTTTTCCTCTCTTTTGAGTTTAAAATTGGAATGATAAGAAAGTGATTAACCCATTCCTTGGCTAGGCAAGTGTAGTTGCAGCCGTGGTAGGCTAATCCATTATATTTGTTTTTTAATTTTAAATCTCAAATGTTGCGAATTTGATTGTCTAGTTTCTAGATGTTACAATATTTATTATTTGAGTTCACATGACATGTTATGAATGTGATTAATTTGTTTCTTGGCGGGTATAACTGTTGTTGCAACCATAGTGGGCAAATCCTCTCTTTCGCTCTCTTTTGAGTTTAAAATTGAAAATGCGAAGAATGTGATTGACCCATGCCTTGCGAGCAACTGTATTGCAGCCATGGTGGGTAATCATTTCTCTCTTTATTTTTTAATTTTAAAAATCTCGAATGCTGAGAATTTATTGTTCTAGTTTTTAACTGTTTTATATATTTTTTTATTTGAATTCACATGACATATTGAGAATGTAATTACATGTTTCTTGACGGCGTAGTCACTGTTTTTGCATCACAGTGGTCCAATCCTCCTCTCTCTTTTCGAGTTTATATTAGAATGTTAACATGTGTTGACCCATTCCTGGCGGGCAACTATAGTTACACCGTGGGTGGGTAATTTTTTTTTTGTTTGTTTTTTAATTTTAAATCTCGAATTCTGATAACCCTTTGAGAATATGATTGATATGTTCTTTGGCATGGTAACTGTAGTTGCAGTCATAGTGAGGCATTCCATTTCTTTCTTTCTCTCTCTCTTTTGGTTTACAATTAGAATAATAAGAATGTGATTGACCCATTCCTTGGCGAGGGTCAACTGTAGTTGCGGTCGTCGGTGGGTAAATCCGATCTCTTTGTTTTTTTATTTGGAAACTCGAATCGCAGAGAATTTGATTTGTCTGTTTTCTAGATGTTTACAATATTTTCTTATAGAGTTCACATGACAAGTTAAGAATTGATTGATTATTTCTGGCGG
>CM018912.1:9003943-9016443 GCA_009663005.1 Actinidia chinensis | reverse complement strand
CTCCCTCTCCTCTCTCCTCTCTCTCAAATGGTTGTTGACTTACTGGACAAAAGCATTCCTTCCATCCTCCGTTCTTTGGTATGAGTCTCTTGATGTCCACTGTCGGTTGTTGCATAAACAACAGGGCAAAGAATAATAGGCAAGACTTAAACTATTATCACATCTATTGCTAACCAGTGAATCCATCAATCCGTAATCTTTAATCCAACAACAATACTGGCAATCATTTTGGGTCATTGCTCCACATCCAAGACAGTTATGTAGGATAATTACTCAGGGAATTGTTTGACTAATTGGACAAGGACATTCCTTCCAGTCTCTTTGTCTAATCTCATACTTGGTATTAATAGAGTGTTGTTGAAAGATTAAAATATTTAAAAGAAAAGGGTCATACATCAATTAACGAGTGTCTCACAAGTTAATGGTGTAGATGATGTTCGGTCATTATTGACGTAATAAATAAATTTTTAATTTTGGTGAAGCGATGATATCTAAGGTGCATCTCTTTTTTCTTTTTGTTTAATTTATTTAAGCTGATTTGATCGTCATCAGTACTGTGAATGCTTTTCTCGGAGATTTATTGGATGGTTGCAAACTGCACAAATTGTCACAATAATGTTTAGCATATGCAACTAGTCCAAGAGGACTGTTGGAGCCACCTTAGAGCTTAACCCAATGCTTTCAGCGTCTTTTTTTAAAGAGTCTTCAACAGTCCACATGGATTACAGGATGGTAAGGTATGTTGACTGATTCCCTCAATTTTGAAACAATTCCATCATATTTCTGATTTTAGTAGCAATCCTTTTCTTTGCTTGTCACTGTGCTGATGAATTGTTAAAAAGCAGCTTTATTGTTGACCCAAGAACTGGTTTTTCAGAATATTGAGTGTGCACTAGAAGTATCAGTCCTTTGGTTATACACATTTTTAATCTTCTGAGATTTGTTCAATGTAAAACCTTACTTGTCCTGGCTGGTTTTTATTATTGTTCAACTGGTTAGATATCTTCAGTTACAATGGGCTGAACTGTTGAGAATTCCTCGCTTACTTCTTCATACCACATTAAGTGCCATGACATCATTCCAAATGTTGACTATCATTTGTATGGAATTTAAATAGGAACTTCAATGTAACTTTTATGGTTTTCTACAATTCGTTGACAGTTGGCACAATGCCTTAATTTGATTCCACGTGAACAAAATTGGATACTTTTACGATGAAAAATTTGTCTTGATTAGTCTGCAAATTCACTATTTTTACTGGTACAGTACTGATATTGTCAGATTCATATGTGTTTGCTGAGGAAGCCACACACACACACACACACACACACATGTTAAAGAGAATATAATTATTGGCGTCTGCATCTTTGTTGCATTATATTAAATACAATGGATTTATATATGGCCTAATGTATTTGGAAAAAACTTTAGTTATTTTTTTTTATTTGTTTTTACTTTTCTCCTTTTATTCCTTTTGGGTTATTTAGTGAATTAAGCAAGAATGAACGTTTTCCTTAAACTAAATTTTCTAATCTGGTTGCTTTTCATGTTGATTGTTGGGCTTGTTTAAATATGACAGTCATGTTGCAGCAATTTTTTGAGCTGTTACGTCCATCATGATCGCCATCAATGGCAGGAATATGAATGACTACCATTTAGGTCACATAATTCGCCTATATAGGTGGATCACCCTCTTTGTGAATCCACGGTTTTAAGACCAAAATCGTATTCTGGCTTGGTCAAATCTGCAAATTCTGAGCTAATTCAGTGTAAAACAATTAGGAAGCTCCACTTATTAACTCTTTATACTGTCCTATACAGTATACACAGAAATTGATCAGAAACTGAAATCTGTGTGGCACAACGAATGCCTAGTGCCACAAGACATAAATGCCAAGCCAGTGCCCATATAATGCAAAACACGTGTGGATTTATATTGGAGGCAAAAGACTTCAAACTTTTAACTTCAATCGATGTGGATTGTGAACAAGTGGGGTGGAACTCTTAGACAATAGCGAAGGCCTTAACCTTTTGTTTCCCCACTACCACCGATGTGGGACCCAACTGCTAATTTTCTGGGTATTCCAACATTTCAGAACACTGTCATTTTATACACTTTAAATGTAATTCACTCTGGAGGTGCTCTCCTCTCAGTTTTTCACAAGATACCTCTGCAGATCCCCACTCCACTTTATGTGACTTAGCTACATATCCACAGACTGGTGGGTCGCCACATACTTATTGTAAACAGTTTTAAATAAGTATTGACCTCTGAATTTTTTTACAATTATGAAAATGGGAAAGATATGAAATTTTCCTGGTGATTAAGCTTATTCTTTTGGTTACCATCAGAAACTTGTAGGTGCCCCTGATTTCTTACCGCAACCCCCAGTCCTTTGAGTTCTTGTTGATCAAAAATTAGGCTTGATATAAAGGGGAATTTGTTTGTTCAGGTCAGATTGATATCGATAATTCCTTCCATGGTATTTCTTACCTTCTTAATTTTTTGGTTAAATACAATCTTTCCTTAATAAGATTTTGAACCTTTAATCTCAAAATTATCAGGATAAGGCAGGGGAGATTACTGGGTGTGGCAACACAACAAAGGAGGCAACTGTAAAAAACAGGGTGCCTCAAGAAGTACTGGTGTGTGCTTTCCGGCCAACATTTGGTGTTCTGAAAATTGGGTAATGCCTGGACTGCCAGAACTTTGAAGAAGTGAAGAGAGAAACGGCTCTTGTCCCATTTGGACCGTGATAACTATATCTCATACCTTCAACAGCCAGCCAATGCAGCAATTAATGAGGCCATTGGGACTTCGCATCTTGGTGCCCTTCCAGCATCAAAAATGGGCAGCTCATTTTCGGCACAATGGCTTGTGATCAATCTATTGGGATGGCACAATTTTCACAGGTTAATTTTTTCTAAGAATCACCAAGTTTAGCAGTGTCTTGTCTGATAGGTCTTTTCATTTCCGTTTCATTTTCTAAGGTGGTTATTTCTGCTGAGCGATGATAAACATTAATGTAGTCATATGTTGATAGGTTCAAATTGTATCTGTAATGCTATTGCTACCTCTAGTTTAATGCACACAACATCTTGCAATTCTATTTTGGGTGGAACCACTTTTTTGGTTGGAAATTTGCCCCTTAAAGAAAATTTTCTGGACCTCACAAGTTCAAATGAATTCAAAAATGTACTTCCTTTCCTTGATCCTTATTATTGAAGAAACTTACTATTGCTAGCTCCTATTTCACTCAGGAAAACCATTTCAGAGCTGCTGTCTCATCTCCTATGTTATCATCCCCTGTTTCTTGTATTGCTTCAGCAACATCGTGTGGATCTTCCAAATTTGTCATACAAGTATGTGTTTTCTGAAGTTATATTATTTAATTCATGCTTCACATTTGTATGTTGTGATTTTTTTTATTTACCAAGAAGTCAGCACTTTTTGTGCATCATTCTGTGCCCATTGAATGAAATCTTGCCTCTTAATTTTTTTTTCAAGAAGTAACTAGTACTAATGCCTATGATTGCAGGTCTCCATTAGCAGATGTCCTTCGACCACAGGATGTAAAGGAGCTTTGCTTCACTTTTTTTTTTGTTTTTGGTCCATGTCTCTGCAGAAGCTACAAAGGCACTTGGCAGGTCAACACACATATTGTGCAAGTTCTGTATCTGATAACATTGGGTTATGCGAGTTTTTTTCTTTGTTTTAGGTGTGCATTAACATGTACGTTTTGGCGACTGTCTTAGTTATACTAATACCTATAATATTGGAAGTCTCTTAAAGGGAGTGGATATTAATGAAATTTGCTTACCGAACGTGTCCATTTCGGTGACTGCCTCAGTAATACTAATACCTATAATCTTGGAAGTCTCAAAAATGGAGTGGATATTAATGAAATTTGCTTACCTAATATATGTATTTGCGTGTCTATTACCTATTGATAAATTTAGATTGAAAAAGTTAAGGTCTAATTTCGTTAAGTGGGTGATAGAATCAGAAACTTTGCTTGAGATATACTCACTTTTTGGTTATTAGTTCCAGTTTCTCTTCAAACAAATTTTAATTTTTGTAGATTGTTAATTGGGTATGCCTAATTTAGATGAGAAAGTTCTTTTTGCTTCAGTTCCTGATATCCACTGTTTCTCATTCTGTCATTTGTGTATGCTTCTTCGTTATTATTTCAGGGTATTAGCGGTGGTTATTGTCAGTGTTCTAATTGTCTTGTATATAAAAAAAAAAAAATCACATTTGATGTCATTATATCAATTGCCAGATGCTGCGAACGACTCTTGCATGATCTGTTTTTTTCTTCTTTTTTTTGAAGTTTCTTTTTATGGGATTACAAGAAATATGATAGATATGATCTGTATGCTTTCAACCAACACAAGATTTATTTTTCAAATTTTAATTTCATGCTTTCAGACAAAAATGGAAAAATAGATAAACAAGTAGGAGACCAACTTAAAGTTCTATAGTTTTTCTTTTCTTCTGCTCCAGACAATATTGGTCAAATGGACGATATAATGGCAAAAATCTATTCCTGATGACGTTTAAAAGTGTGAACAAGTAGGCAAGCGACGCTTCCTGATCAGATGAAAGTGTGCACAAACTAGAGGCCACTGCCCCCTGGAAACGTCACTGATGTGTGGATGAACATGATGTAAATGCCGTTGAACCTGGGTCTCCCACTGGGGCCCGCGCGCTGCAAAAAATGAACCGCGACTTGAAGTCCCTCTCAAGGGCAGATCCATTCACCGATCATTATGCCGAGCAGGAACGGATTGTCTAACAAAGTTTTGGATTTTCCAACCAGACTCGTACTGTGGAGCAAATCAGGTGAGAATCCATTGCAATTTTTTATATATATATTTTGGTATTTTTACACTTGACTTCTTGCTACTGTGGAATAAGAAGACCATTATGTGTTTCCTTTCCTACTAAAACTATAACATCAATGTGAAACTCACGGTTGGGTACTAGTTTTTGCTCTGTTAGAGGCACCAGCTGTTCATTGATTATATTATTTTTGTTTATGAACTAAATGGTGGCAAATACTGACCAGAATTAGAAAGGAGCTTTAAAATCCAGAGGGTTTGATAAAAGGACCAAAACTAAGTATGAGGTTTGCAAATTTAGCTCACGCAGAATTTCAAGCGACAAAAAAAAACGAGAAATAAGGATCCAAAAGAATACACATTTTTCTTATCGAAATTGGTTAAGTTACATGGGGCAGAAAACAAAAGGATATTTCTCAGAGAAATTTGGTAGTACGGTTTAAATAAAAGGTGCCGTTACGAGTATTTTGGGTGGGCATAGATCGCTAAAGTTGAAATAAAAGAATTATAAAATTGGTAATATGACCACCCATACTGTATGTGTTGGATTGGATTCAAACTCTTCAATCTTGGATTGGTTTCATTCAAACTCTTGTGTTTGGATGTGGCTTCAACTTTCTGTTGGATTGGAATTCAAAGTCCTTGTTGGATTTGAATTCTCTATCACTTGCCTATAAAATTACTACAAGTCTCAGATATAGGAGTAATGAGATTAAAGCGTAGTTTAGTTTATTGGTTTATTTCTTCTCTCTTTTCTGTTTTAGAGAGGAAATCTTTGAAAGAATTGTTCGGTTTTCTTCTCCATAATAGTGAACTCTGTCACCCGAGGACGTAGGCACTCTTGCCGAACCTCGTAAATCATTGTGTAGTGTGCAGTTCGTGAGTTTATCTGTGATTGTGTGTGAATTGGTGTGGATCGATTTAGGCACCAAACAATTGGTTATCAGAGCCCACAGGTCGAATTCGGGACCTCTGTAAAAAGTGCTCTAAATCGATTATGATCACACCATCGTGTTCGGTTCGTTGATACGAAGCTCGGAAGCAAAAAACAGTCGCAATCGGACATCCCACGCTCTCTCACGGCCGCTGTGTTTCACGGCGCGTCAGCCACTTCCACAGAAACAAGGCACGCGCATGCACCGCGCGAATTCGCGAATTTTGTTTGCTGGTTGCCAGCTTGGCGTCACTGCATCAGCCTGCGTTCATCATCCCAGTCATCGCCCAGTCATCAGCCCAGTCAGCTGCGGTCAGCGCACCAGTCATACGTTGGACTTTGACCGGTGACTTTGACGTGTAATTACAGTTCCAGCCCTGAATTGCTCGGGTGGTAATTAAATTTTGGCCCCCTGAAGTTCGGTAAATTACATTTTGGTCCCTGAAGTTTGGTTAAATTACATTTTGGTCCCTGAACTTTGGAAAATTACAGTTGGTTCCCTGAACTTTCTATGAAATTACAATTTGGTCCCTAAAATGTTCGAAATTACATTTTGGTCCCTGGATTTACCAAAAAATTCAATTGGTCCCTGCTATTCGCGAAAATTTCAATTTGACCCTAGATTTGGATGTTAGACAAATTGGTCCTCAGATTCGAATTTTGATACACTGGCCCTAGAAGTTTCTGATTTGTTTAGTTAGGCCCTTCGTAAGTGTTTCCGCATTCCGGACTCATATGTGTGGTCCAGATTTGGCATATTTTAATTCCATATATCAGTTTGGTTGGAGTTAAATTGTTTTGATGGCAAGAAGAAATAACCACTAGCAGTTCGGGAACTGGGCATAGGATACGATGTCTTAAATTGCCAAATTTGAAGTGGAAAAATTGATGGGACAACTCACCGGATGTGGCATGCGAAAGTTTTGGATGTTTCCATTCAACAGGATTTGGATATACTCTGGAGGCTAAGTAGATGCATATCAGAGAAGGATTGGGCGAAGCTTAATCGCCAAGCTTTTTGGCGGTACTATCAGACTTTGTCTTGCCAAACAAGACCAGAAGTATTTTGTTATTGAAAGAGAACTCAGTAAAAGGAGTTATGGGACAAACTCGAGAACAAGTAAGACCAAATGAGTGATGAGAACCGGCTCATCTGAAAAAAAAACTCTTCCGTTCCAATACAAGCAAGGTAAGTCCTGAATGAGCATCAATAGTTTAATAAAATTCTTGAGTGATCTTGCAAAATTTGGATGTGAATTGATGATGAAGGTAAGGACTCTTTTGTTATTAAATTCCCTTGACTGAAACTTATGAGCATTTGCAAATACCTTGCTGTACGGTTAAAGATACAATAAATTTAATGATGTGTCTAATGCCTTGATGAATAATGAGGTATGAAAGAAAGTCAGTATGCTCACAGGGAAGAATCGTGTTCAGATGCATTTACAGAAGGGTGGTTAGGACGAGTACCCGCCAGAAATCTTAAAGGGAGGTGAAATCTCGCTCAAAATCGAGAGAAAAAATCATCTGATAGGCGACAGTTGCAAAATGGAGTGTGCCTATTGTCATCAGAAAGGCCATTGGAAGGCTAATTGTGCCGCTCAAAGGAAAGAAGGAACCAAAAGCAAATGTGGCACAGAACAAAAATGAAGATGAAGATTTGGAGGCAGTTTTGACAGTTTTCATCATGCCACTAATCAATATGACGAAGTGGATTGGATGGATTCGGGATGTTCCTATCACAGAGTCCTTACCGAGATTTGTTTGCGAGCCTTGAGGAGTTCGACGGTGGTGTTGTTCTGATGGGTAATGACAATGCCTGCAAAACAAAGGGGATAGGCACGATCCGACTGAAGGCTGTTCGAGGAACTATCAGAGTTTGACTGATGTTCGGTATTTGTACCGGAACTTGAAGAAAAATCTTATCCTCTTGGGAACCTAGACTCAAAAGGTTATAAGGGTCACTATGGGAAAAGGTATTATGAAAGTGTTCGAGGCTGCGATGGTTCTATGAAGGGCACTCGAAAGGAAATTTCTACTTCCTCGATGGGGAGTAATGTCACAGGGAGAGTTGCCATTGCAACAGTTCGAGGGATCAGATACTTCCAGATTATGCTATGCGATTGGGGCATCCTGGTGAGAAAGCTTTTGCAAACTTTGGTACGACAAGGAGTTGAAAGGAGCAAGACTGGACAAATTGATTTTGTGAGCATTGTGTGTTGGGCAAGCAGACTAGGGTAAGTTTGGAACTGCCAATTCATCAGACTGAGGCATGCTGGATTATGTTCACACTGACGTTTGGGGAGCTACACGGCTTCTTCTTTGGGAGGTAGACATTGGTTTGTTACGTTTATTGACGATTTTCCAGACGAGTTTGGGTCTACACATGAAACATAAAGATGAAGTTCTGATACCCTTTCTGAGTTGGAGCAAGGGTGGAGAGAATAGACAAGCCAGAAAAATCAAGAAGCTCGATCTGATAATGGAGGCGAATACAGATATGATCAATTCTCAAGATATGCCAGGAGGAAGGGAGGATAGTCAGAAACTTCACAGTTCGTCGTACGCCTCAGCAGAACGGAGTAAGTAGCAGGAACGCATGAACGTACTATGGTGACGAAAGGTTCGATGCATGTGTCTCACGCTGGATTGAGCAAGGGCATTTTGGGCAGAGGCAGTGGAGCATATGCCTCTCATGCGTCACAGATTACCTACAGCTGGATTGGTGGAAAAACGCAATGGAGGTATGGTCTGGTTACACCTGTTTCAGATTATGATTATTTACACGTTTTGGATGTTCTGCATATTTTCATGTGATTGAAATCTAAGTTAGATCATAGAGCCAAGAAAGCCATATTTCTGTGGTTTTCTAGTTCTGGACAAAGGCATACAGACTTTGGTGCCGAGTGAAAAAAAGGTTGTTTTGAGCAGAGAGTTACTTTTGACGATGTCGGATGTTCCAATTCTGAGAAAGAGAATCTGAGTCGACATCTACACAGCAGGTAGAGCTGAGAGTCAAGTAGTGCCCCGACTAAGGACTGTTCAGGAGAGTTGATATTCCTGATAAGGAATCGATGAGTTGATACTACACCAGATTTGAAAGAGGCCTCCAAAATTCACAACAGTAGATTCTATCGCGACTAGTAGACAGCAGAGAGTGATTCGAGACCCATGCTCGATCTACTGATACTGTGGGCCTATGCACTTCCAGTGATTGAGGGAGAGTTCCGTGTACTCAAGGATGGCCATTACAAAGTACTGGAAAATCTGAAATGGAGAAGGCTATGGGGAGAAATGAAGTCGCTTCACAAGAACCAGATTGGGGTTGTACAGTTGCCAAAGGAAAAGAAAGTAATCGGTTGCAAATGGGGTATTTGCCAAGAAGGAAGATACTCCAGGAATCAGATTCAAAAGCTAGATTGGTGGCGAAAAGGCTACGTCAGAAAAAGATAGGACTATAATGATGGTATTTTCTCCTGTTGTTTAAGCATTCGGTCTATTCGTATTTATTAGCCTTGGTTGCTCAGTTTGATCTTGAGTTGGCTCAAACCGACGTCCAAAAAAACGCTTTCCTACATGGTGATTGGATGAGGGAGATTATGAATTGGCTCAGCCAGATGGGTTTCAAGTTACCTGGCAAAGAACATTGGCATGTCGGTTAATAAGTCTTTATATGCTTGAAAGCAGTCTCCTCGACAGTGGTATAAGTGATTTTGATCAGTTTATGTGGAGCACAAATACACAAGGAGTCAGTTTGATCATTGTGTTGTATTTCCGCAAAACTCTACGACGGTTCGGGTCTCCATTGATTTATTGCTCTATATGTGGATGATATGCTGATCGTGCCGTCTAAGAGGCAAGGTGGAGATTGACGATTAAAAGCTAACTCAGTCAGAATTTGAAATGAAGGATCTTGGTGAAGCCAAGACAATTCTGAGAATGGAGAATTACGAGGGGACAGAGTGAAAGGTACAGTTTGGGTTGACTCAGACTCAGATTGAAGAAAGTTCTACAGAAAAATTTGGCATGGATATTTCAGCTAAAAACCTGTTTGTAACGCCGTTGGGCCCTCTCACTTCAAATGAGTGCTTCTATGTCTTTGCACAGATGAATGAGCGAAAAGCATATGGCGGGTTTCCTTCATGCTAATTGTGTTGGGTGCCTGAGTATGCTATGGTGCGTACAAGACCGGATATTTACATCTGTTAACATGGTCGCAGGTATGGGCATGAACCCAGGGAAAGTTCAATGGCAGGCTGTGAGTGTTGGTGAGTTGTGAAATGGATTTTGCGGGGTTGGTATATTCATGGTACCGCCGATGTTGGTTTGAAATTAGAGGAACGGGACAAGCCAAGTCAGTATTCATGGTATGTTGATTCTGATTAGTGTGGTGATCTGACAAACCGACGATCGACAACTGGATATGTTTTACTATGGATAGTGGACCGCGTTTAGTTGGCGTTCTACTCTTCAGTCTTACAGTTGCTTTGTCCACATGAAGAGAGACATGGCAGATGACAGAAGCTTTGAAAGAAGCCCTATTTGGGTTACATTGGTTTGATCAATGACTTGGGATTTCTCAGGAGCATATTACAGTGTATGTGACAGTCAGAAGTGCTATTGTTTAGCGAAGAATCTGTTCATCATGCTCGGTAACAAGCCACATTGATGTCCGATCCATTTTTGTTCGAGAAATTCTGAAATGAAGGAGATATATTGTTGAAGAAGATCAGTACTGCGGAACAACCCTGCTGATTGATATGATGACAAAGGTTGTTTCTGGGATCAAGTTTCAACATTGCTTGGACTTGATCAAATCTTCCCGACAGCATTGCCGCCTAAAGGAGCATAGAGTGGTGGCAGCGTTACTCTATTGGGAGAAGTTTCGCCAAGTGGAGAATGTTGGATTGGCTTCAAACTCTTCAATCTTGATTGGTTTCAACTCTGATGTTTGGATGGCTTCAAATTCTTTTTGGATTGGAATTCAAGTCCTTGTTGGATTGGATTTGATTCTATCACTTGCTATAAAAGGGGCATACAAGTCCCAGATATAGGGAGAATGAGATTAGAAGCGTGGTTAGTGTATTTGGTTATTTTCTTCTCTGCTTTTCTGTTTGAGGAGGAAATTCTGAGATTGTATCGGTTTCTCCATAATAGTGAAACTCTGTCACCCGAGACGTAGGCACTCTTGCCGCCGAACTCGTAAATCATGGTTAGTGTGCGTGAGTGATCTTTGATGGGGTGTGACTTGGTGTGGATCGATTTACGGCACAACTGTCGCCGAAACTCCCTTTGCGTAATGTTTTGTTTTCGAAGTTTAAACTACGACATACAAAGGGAAAGATAAAACGCGAGATCAAAAGAAGGCAATTCAAGAAAATAAAAAAGGAAGAAAGAAAGAGATCAAAGAGAACAGATAATAAGATCGATAAGTTTTAGGGGTTTCAAAGAAAGTTATTGCTATGGCATAAATTTGGGTCCATTTGTAGAACCGTTGTTTCATTGAAGAATCATCTCAATTTACTCATTGAACATGGGCCTTCATGTTAATATATTTATGGTTCCCTTGAAAGCATTTCTCTCAGCTACATCTTTGTGTTGGGTTGTTCGAATTTAATCATCTCATTTTTTCAATTGCGGACCAGTGGAACCCGTAGCTCTCTCGGACTGGGACATACAGTTGGATGGGGGGCCGATCTTAAAATTTTCAAAATGTGTAGTTTTATGACCGTGTCCTATCGTGATGATCTGAGCCGTTTGTTTTATCTTCATTGTGCGTTTAGGAGCTATGAAAAAGATATTGATCCGATAATTGTAGCTTTATGATTTTAGCATGCTTATCATTAATAAAATGAACCACAAGTATGATTTAACAATAAACCGACTATTACTTATAAGTAAACATGATCAGGTCACACGACTACGATTATAGGTTTTTATGGATGATCTACACACAGGGACCAATAATAACATAAACAGGTCACATCATTGGAGTGCGATTCGTGGTGTGCCCATCGAAGTGAACCTATACATTGCAGTCCCAGCAAATTAGATCCTTTTGAGATTATCACTGTAGGCTGTATTGGATCTTGAATATGTGGAGCGATTTATTGAGAAAAAAGAAAAACGAAGAGAAAATTGGTTCATAACTGTATTTTTTTTCCTTCTTTTCTCTCCATAGATCCAAGAATCAAATGCAATCTCAAGGAACCATAAATTATTGGGAAAATTTTTTTAAATTCAAAATTAACCGTTTAGATTCATTTGAGGTTATATGGGATTCATACGCTTAAGTGGATCTAATTATATATTTTGAATTTTAAAAATTTTTCTTCATTCAAATTCTAGGATTTAAGTTTCTCATAAATTGTATTGTTAACCTAACATAACTAAACCAAATTAAGTCTTTGTCCCAATCAATTGATGTCGGTTACATGAATTCTTTTACGCCATTGAACTCGATCAATGGACAAATGTTCATCGAGATTCAATCAATCATATAATGTTTTACAATACATCTAATGTTAACTTTGCTCTATCCATTCTTCTAGTGTTGTCACCAACTATAATTACATTACTTCTTCTTACTACCGCATTAGAGGCTTATGCTATTTTTTCGAACCACCTAAGTTTATTCTCTTAACTTATCCTTAATTGTTACAACTCTTACTATGTTACAAATTTTAGCATTTCTAACTCTATCCTTCCTAGTCTTACTGCG
>CM018912.1:8903943-8906443 GCA_009663005.1 Actinidia chinensis | reverse complement strand
ATTAAGATTCACAAAGGGAATAAAAGAAAAATAAATAAAATTTGACAGATCCAACCATCCAAGTTTCAACATGAAAAATTAATAGATCCAACGGTGCAGATTTAATCGTTTTTCTTACTTTCCTTTTTCATCACTAAATAAGATTTTACCAATAATATTTTTTTCAAAAAAAAATCTAAATATTTTACTTTTTAAGTGCTTCTAATATAAACATAGTTAAAAAATAAAATTTGTTATCAAATTTTAAAAAGACCAAAGAGAATGCTTATTTATTTAATGTGTATTGAGAAAAAAATTAAAAGCACTAAATTTAAGGAAAAACTTACTATTTTTGTACAAAAAATAGTTCTAGTTGAGAATCTTGATAATATTAATAACTTCAAAAGTAAATGAGGTAATTGCAATTTTAAAAACTACAGTGTATGGTGTCTGCATTTGTTAGAAACATCAGGAGAGTTCAGTGAAATTTACCCAGACATTATTTATGATACTTATCCATGGACAGTGCCCGGACTTTGCCCATGTGCCTATACAATTTGCAGTATGCACACATATACTGTAATTATGATGATGTTTGAAATCATTATTCCTAACTACAGAGAGAGAGAGGGGGACCAAGATTGCGAGTTCGGATTCTATAAAGTAGAAGTACAGTAAAGTGATCTTAAAGTACACAAAACGATATCATAATTTAAACGACGTTATTTTAATTAACAATTAAAACGATGCCGTTTTATGTTAACACCCAAATGAGATGTTTGGATTCTGAAGTGCACAAAACAACGGCCTAAATACAACATATGTGGGTCTCTCTCTCTCTAGTTAGGAACAATGATTTCAAACATCATCATAATTACAGTATATGATTGCATACCGCAAATTGTATAGGCACATGGGCAAAGTGCAGGCACAGTCCATGGATAAGTATCATAAATAAAGTCTGGGTACTTATAGCTCCGTTTGGTAGGATTCGGGTGCCTGCGGGGAGGGGCTGCCTGCAGGCTTACAGTGATCCAAAACGACGTCGTTTTGGGTAAAAAAAATTTGGCCCAAAACGACGTCGTTTGGTGCAATACATTTTTGGATATAAAACGACGTCGTTTTGGACCAAAATGCGCCAAAAACGGCGTCGTTTTTGGCTCCTTGCATGCTCCCTGCAGCATCCCCGCAGCATCCCCAAATCCCCGTTTGGTACTAAGTTTTTGATTAGTTTTTTTTAATTTATAAATAAAAAAATCAGTTAGCGTTGGCTTTTTTTTATTTTTTTTATTTTTAATTAAAGTAAAATCAAAAAAGTAAAAAAATAAAAAAATCTTGACTTTTAGGGTATCAAGCTTAAAAAAAGTTTGGCTTTTATGCATTACCAAACGGAGCTTTAGGACGTGTTTGGCGTTAATTTTTTTGAATTATTTTAGTTTGTTTTGATATTTAAGTTTTTTGTTTGTAAATGACTTTTTTAACTAATTTTTCAGTTCCTTTTGGCTGAGAGAAATTTGAAAATAAAAATATTTTCATTTAATTTAAATAAAGTTAACTAAACACAGAAAAAAATCATTTTTAGTCGACAAAATAAACAAATTTTTTATTTTTAATGATTTTTTTCTCCTAATTTGAAATGATTTTTTATATTTTCGAATTTTTTCTCCAAGTGTGGCAGGCTGTAATTAATTCGTAGTGTTCATAGGTGGGGCGAGTCGGGTTAAAAAGCGAGTTTCAAAAAACATTAACATGCAGCCATTCGACCCACGAAAAAACATGATTCAACCGGCACCATCCGCATGAGTCAGCGTGGGTCGGGTCAATTGGCGGTTTGCCAAATTTATTTGTTCATTGCTACAAAAAAATAGAGTCCTATGTGGAGGGTTATTGGTCACAAAAGCCCTGTTTTAAGGTGTGAGCAATTGGAATGGCTAAAATTTTATTCTTTATATTATTCCCAACGCTTACACCTTTGAACTAGCTTTTTTTTAGCTATTTTAGTTTGCTAAGATTTTTTAGTTTTTCGTGATTTTCTTTTATAATTTGATGAGATTTTATATTTTTCCAATTCTTCTTCAACTATATAAAATTTTTGTCGAAATTTGAAAAAAAAATCACTAAAGACCCCAAAAAAAATTTAACTTATTTGTTTTGTAAAATATATGCTTTTGATTTTAGTGAATTTTTTCTCAAAATTTGAACCAAATTTTTATATTTTCATATTTCTATGAGAAAGAGAGGAATAGTATAAATTTTTAATGAAACAGTGAAAAAACTTTCCTAAAGAAGGAAAAACTCAATAAACAAACCAAAACAGTTACAATAGCTCAAAAAAGCTTTACCCCAAACTGGGTTGAAGAGGTTTGTCATTCATGAGAAGCTGAAATATTTGTGGATAAAGCAAACAACAAAACTGGAAATTCAATGTCTCCGAATTCACAACATCATGAACAGCCACTAGTAAATTATAGAACTCACAGTTGAGCAAAGGACTAGTGAAAAAAATTATTATTCGAAGGTT
>CM018912.1:8881443-8886443 GCA_009663005.1 Actinidia chinensis | reverse complement strand
TCATTTTATTTTTTTATTATTTTTTTTGGTGATTGAACGAGTTATCCAATATTTTTTTTTATTTAAAAACTCAAAAAAAAAATCTTTAAATACTTCGAGAGTAAAAACGCCTAAAAACAAAAACATGTAAGCTTAAATTTGAAAAAAATTCACTGATGATTTTTTTATTTTTATCAATATAGAATTTTAAATTCTGAGTTTGATTTTGTTCATCTTCATTATTCGCTTGTATGTGATTATATAAAAATATGAATATACAAATTAAAAATAATTTTTATATAAAGAATGTGTACAAAATTCTTACACAAAATAATGATAGGTGATTGACCTTAATTTTCTAAATATAATTGTTTATTTATTTAGTATTTTATCGTAAAATTAAAACCCAGTTTGGCTTAAGCTTTGTTTACGATTTTTAGTTGTTTTGGATTTCGAGAATTTTTGTTTTTAGTTAACTTATTTTTTTTTTGTTTGACGAAGAAAAAAAAAAAAAAAAAAAAATTAGTTTAAAAATATAAAAATTATTTTGTTTGCCATCAATGAACCTTTTTTCAAATTAGAAAAAAGATTTTAGGACCATAATAAATTTATTATTGAGATTTGAATATTCAACACGGGACATGATTGACCAGCCAAAAATTATAATAGAATGCACATGTTATTAGAAGCTCTAATAAAAAGATTAAAACCCTTGCTATTTTTAATTGTAATTAAATTTACATTTTTTATTTATATGTTGTACGCATTTTTCTAAACCATACACAATGCGCATAATAAAAAATAATAATTAATAAATTGGCCATTAGAGAAAAATAAAATAAAAAAATAATGTTATTGTTGGTTGACTCTGAGGCTAATTTAGGAGAAAAAAATAAGACGGAACTTAAGAGTATACACAGTTTTTCCTTTATATATGCTAGTGGTGGTGTCACACGATGCATGTGCAAGTGTAGAATATTTAAGCAAAACTGACTCTCGACCATGAATTTTATTTTTTATTTTTATTTTTTTATTTGTCTAGCAATTATTATAGCGTACCATGAAGTTTATGTTTATATTTTTTTATAAATTTAAATTTTGTGAATGGGTATATTTTGTATGAAAAGAACGAGTTAATTTTAAATTTGTGTCTACGCTAACGGAATTTTTTCTTTTAATAATAGAATAGATTATAGATATATACACAAGCCAAATACCATTTAGCGAGGTATGCTAATTTTCAAGTACTGTTTGCTACTCTATTTTTTTAATCTTTATTTTCAAACAAGAATTTTGTGTGCACATACCAAAAAAACAAAAAAACGAAAGTTCCATTCAAAGACCCACATGAATGCATAAGTTGGTGACTAGATGATGATGTGTGCAACTTGTAACATGAAAGTGGTTATCATGCAACTTTTATGGTGACAAATTTAATTTAAGGTACAAAACTTGGTTGTAGCAGTTAGAGAGTCCCCAACTATCATTGAATCTTGATATTCAAGAAAAATCTCAATTGATCATGTACCACACACAAAAAAGAAGAAGATAAATTTAATCGGTTTATATATATTCAAGAGGGATGGTCTCAAAGAGAGTGACGGGGCGGGGCAGGAGGGGGGTTAAAATAAATATTTAGTGGGGTTAAAAGAGTCAGAATTTATGTCAGTAAAGTCAAAATTATAAAATTTATAACAAATTATTATTTTTTGTTAGGTCAAAATTTTATTTATAAAAAAAAATAATATAATTTTTTTTTCAGTAGGGTCAATTGACCCCACTTGCCTTTACGTGGCTCCACCACTGGATGAGAGCAAATGTCACCCTAAAGTTTCTAAAAGAATTCTAATTTTATAGTAGTATTAATAATTAATATTTTTAAGTTATATATGTTCGTCATCCCCAAATTAAAATTAATATTGTATTTCTTATATAATTTATAAATTTTTTTTGTATGATATTTGCCTCCTTAATATTAAAATTTCTTGCGTCCCTGATAATTCAAACTTCTCACAATTCATGTGCAAGATTTTTTTTTTAAAAATAAATAATAAGAGATAAAAAGATTCTCAATTCATATGTCTAGGGTGTACCCTCCTAGATAGTCCTAGTCCTAGTGATAACTGATTGCATACAAATTGTGACAAAAAAGATAATCATGGGAGAGAGAAAAAGGAAAGAGGATGGTCAAGGAAAGTGTCAAAACCTTAGCTTAGATGAATGAAATTAGGAAACTCCCATCCATTGGTATGTAGTGTAGAGTTCAAAGCGGTCCAAAGCAGAGCAAGTATACAAATTACATTAATTTGAATTAAGGTTCCCTATGTGAGTGGTGGAGCCCACATGTACCCTAGCCTAGATGAGAAATTTCTTCATGAAATTATGGGAGCAGAGAAAAGATGCTTTAAAACAAGACTGAAGCAATATATACCAGCTTGCTTACTCTATTTCTTGTTGACTATTAGAAGAAGAGCAGGTAAACATTGTGGATCCAACATCTTCTCTACACTAATTTTTGGTAACCATTAGAAGAAGAGAATGTAGATATTGTAGGATTTACTATTTGTGAAAGGTTATCGTCTTTAGTTATGTTGAAAAGATATCATCTCTAGTTATGTGTTTGTCCTTATAAGATTGTGGAACATGTACTAATAAATATGATCAATGCCCCTCAACCTACAAACTAATAAGGTTGTTGCTTCAATTAGGTTATCGCCTATAGTTATGTGTTCGCCCTCATATACAGGCGGATCTAATGTACGTCCAGGGGATCAGTTGCCCCTCTCAAGTTTGGAATTTTTTTTTTGTGCCTATAGTTCTGAGAAAAAAATTCAATTTGTCCTCCCTCAAAATTATAAATGCCCCCCTCAAAAACATTTTTCAACAGTTGCACCCCTGAAATTTTTTTTCTGATTTCGCCACTGCCCTCATATGTAGTATTATTTAGTATAAGGTTGTGAGCATATATTAATACATATGATCAGTGCCGCCCTAACTTATAATATATTAAGTTTGTTGCCTAAGGCCTCATTTTGATTATATATATATATATATATATATAAAGTGCCATAAGTGCAAAAAATATATAAAAATTTATGTAAATGTATTGAGATATGTAAAAAGTATATAACTGTTTGTAAAAAGGTTAATATTCAGTGAACAATGGTTAACAAGATTGTATATATAACAATTTTATTTTTTGATAGCTAACCCTTTTTAAATTGAATAAAAAGGTCTCATTTATGAACAAGGCCTTTACACTTTTCTATTAGGTCTTCTTCAATGCCTAAAAGCTAAATCTTCATGTCATATGACTTCAAGATTTTCCAAAATATTAAAGGTCAATTTCTTGAAAAAATAATTATTAAAAAAGGCACGTAAAGTATTTTGAAAAAAAGTGACATAAATTATTCTGCTTTTATATCTTTAAGTAAAAGTTCAAAAGATCGGTACAAAACTATGTGGCAATGAGCATGAAATATCTTTTTTTATTAAGTTTACGTAGTATTTTAACAACGTTTTATAAAGCTTTATCTACAATTTATATCACAAGAAATATAAAATAAATTAGCTATATTATCCGCTAAAAAATATATATAAATACTTGAGTACAAACGTTTAATTAATTATTTTGCATCTTGAAAAATAAGAAAAACCAATTTCAGATAAATTAATGAACAATATCTACAAATTTTTTAAATAATTATTATTCAAAGGGCCGGCCACCCGAATATTATCAAGCTTAGTTAAGGTTATGGTTTGTAATATTCATTGATATGATTGTTTATGAAAAAATGCCCGGTTGATTTAATATTTGTAGATATACTATTTAATAGAATTTGTTTGGACAACAAATATTAATTTCAGAATATATTGTCCATGTGTCTAAAAATAAATGAATCTTGATACTATAGCTACCTATATCCGATCCATTCGATTTTTTTAATGGATGACAAAATGAACAATTCAATTCCGATCACTGATACAAATCCTAGATGGATCTATAATAGACAAACTTTATCGTAAAATTTCAAGAAGCCCTGTCCTAATAAATACATAGAAGATCAGCCTCCCTTTGTCTAATAGATAAATAAAATATTTTAAGTTTGTTAACTATAGAATATTGGCTAGATCAATGAATTACGCAATTGATATTTTCCAAGATTTTTTTTTTCTTATGTTGTTTGGTGAAAACAGTATAGGCAAATGACCATAAAGGCCCAGGCCCAAATTCTCAAGTTCATCGCAGCAAAATTGGTTGAGCTTGGGCTGAATGGCTAAGGTTAAGATTGGGCCTAATTTTCGGTTTGATATTAGGGAGATGAACCCTGTGGCTGGTGGGCTTATTTATTTGTTTACTTTTTTATTTATTTATTTTGGGACGGGGGTGGTTGTGGTAAATTTTCGAAAATGAGTTTTTTTTTTTTTTTTTATTGTGTGTTTTGGTGAGTGTTCCTCAAATTATATATAATATATATATATATATATATATAATATATATATATATATATATATATAGATATAGATATTTTTGTTAAAATTGTAATAAAAAAACACCACGTGGGTTTAACCTTTGGGAACGAAGTAAACTCTACTGTTTAAATTGTAACAAATTAAACTCTGTAATTTTAATTTGAGTAGTGATAGGTACACACCCCAAAATGGGTGTGTACCAATCATTATTCTTTTAATTTGGTAACAATTTATAATATTCGTTAATTTCATCTACCTAGACCAACAAAACTAACTGGTTCTCAAAAAAAATATATGAAAATCGATTTCGTATAGTACTACCTCTTAAAAATTTAATCGAACCAATTAACAAAACAAATCAAAGAGATTGATTTTGTATTTATGTAAAGAGACCAAATTTTTATTTTATTTTGAAATAATAATATTTCAATTTGGGTTTTAAAAATAGAAAAAACCATATACAATGTGGTTTTAATGCATTTTGGGTGAAAATCAATTGATTCTTTTAATCCCAGCTGAATGAAGATTAACAAATGGAAGGGCCAATC
>CM018912.1:8831443-8841443 GCA_009663005.1 Actinidia chinensis | reverse complement strand
TCCACTCAAACTTCCTAGTGTTTTTAACTTATAAAACAAGAGAAACACTCAAACTCTTAGTGTTTGGCTTTGTCCCCCCAAAAGAGAAACACTCAAAACTCTCACCAGTGTTTTTGTCTAAACTACATCAAACTTCCTATGTTTTTACTTACAAGGGAAACACTCAAACTCTTAGTGTTTGGCCTTTTCCAAAGAAGGAACACTCAAAAACTCTCACCAAGTTTTTTTTGTCAAGCTCCACTCACTTACAAGATATAGATGTATAAAGATGATACAAGGTGAAAACAAACTCTCTTTGAAGAGTAATAGGAGTGAATAGCTCAACCTTGGTGAACAAGAGGAATTTTAAGAGAAGTAGCAAATTGAAACTCTTTTATGATCAATCCATGTTATAGTATATTTGTTCAACCCTCAAGTTGTTTGGAAACTTGTATTTACGGCCTTGATCATATATCCGTTGGAGGTGTTGGAGGCCATTTAATGCTTGTTTGGAACCTTTACAACATTCGAAAAATAGATCCGTTGCGCCAGGTGTGTCGACACGGCATTCCCAGATGTCAGTATTTGGCTACTGACCAAAAGTGTCGACACTTCGATTCCGTTTTCGACACCTCCCACAGATTCGGTTTTTTAGTACGGCAGATTTAGTAAATCGCCGATAACTTCTTCGATACTTGGAATTGTTAGCACCGTTTATTGCGTTGGAAACTGACTTCCGGGCTACAATTTAGGCTCAATAAATTCCTTCATTTTGGACTTGTATCGACCGAGGGGATAATCGAATCTGAGTTGCTGCAGCATTTCTAGAAACAGAGTAACATCGTTCTTTTGATCATAACTTTTCGATACTTGGAATGTTTGAGGCTCGTTTTATTGAGTTGGAAATTAAGACTTGCTGGGGCTATAATTTAGGCTCAAGAAATTCTTCATTGGACTGTATATACGAATAATTGCATTGAAATTTCTCAGATTCCCAAAAACACCTCACTCTTTGATCATAACTTCTTCGATACTGGATTTGGTCATGAAGTTAGTCTCATTGAAAGCTACTTCAAGATCTTGAAGCTAGACTCAAAGTTGCCGTATTTGGATCTCTATAGTCAAGATATTTGCATTTGAAATTGGCTGCAGTTTTCTTGCAAATTTCCTTTAGTTTCTGACATTGGTGCGATGATGGTGTCGACACCTGAAGTTCCAACTTCTGGATTTGGGTACTGACATTTTGGTGGCTGATGATGGTTGTCGACACTTCTTCACAGATTCAAGTCTTTGTCTTTAGGTGTTGAACATTCCTCCAAAAAATTAATCTTTGCAAAACTTCATCAATCTTTTTCCCCAAAACAATGTCTTCAAGCTCTTCATAGATTATCAACTAATGTTTCTGAAGACTTTAAGAACTTCTTCAAGGCAAGTTATATTCAAGAACACTTTCAATTTCTTCGAGATCGATTCAACAATTTGATTTTCTTAGAGTTCTTCAATCACTAGCTTCCTCGCATTGATTTAAACTTTCTTAATGATTCCAATAAAACTTTAAGTCATGATTCTTAGTGATGAATAGTACATAATATGAATCTGCACACTAAGTAGAATCATTAGACATTCACAATGTGTTTGTTATCATCAAAATCAAGGCATTGAATCAACAATCTCCCCCTTTTTGATGATGACAAAACTTTTCAAATATATGACTGATAATTTAAGAACTTATGATATTGGTAAGGCAACTATATCGATTTGAGCATATCACCATGTATTCCTCCCCCTTACTTTGTAATTTATGCACTTATCAGTGAATTCTACTTTATATCTTCAAGTTCGACAATGCATGAGCATTTGAGTTCATTATCAAAATCTTTTCATACTCATCATGTCATATACTCATATTCATGCTCATATTCATTTTAGCTCAAAACATCTATTCATATACAACATAATTTTTCTCCCCCTTCTGTGTCAATCCATCAAAAAAGGGTATGGCAATCCACAAATAGTGAGAAACAAGTTATATAACGTCGAAGATTCAAGCACGTAAGGCACATATTGAATAAATCTTTCATTTTTCTTAAGCATAGATTCACAAATTTAGATGAAGAGAAGGTGAATCAATATGACTCTCTTTTTCAAGTCATGGGGTTCATATCGAGATATACAAGAAGATTTTAGTTTATGACATATGACTCTCTTTTCTTATGAGTGTGATCTTCTCCTAACAAACATACTTCATGAGATCTAAACATATATAGATCACCATAAATTCATAGTTTTATCCAAGATGGAGTCCCCAAATTCATTCATTTCAATACTGAAACTTCTCTCCTTACTTGAGGGTTTCACTTTTTTTTTTAAAAGTATGCTTGCAATCAAATATATCCATATTTTTGTTACTCCCCCTAAGATGTGCATATTTTTATGTGAATATAATGTCTTTGAGTCATTTCTTCCCTAACGTGAAACATACGATCGGATGATCATGAAACCATAACTATTGGTGTTAATGGCACAAATTCATAATAATCACTATCCATAATGTTCATGAAACTATAGAGTATAGTATAGTCATCCTTGCTCCCTCTTTTTTTTCATGCCTTGCCATATTATTTTTATATTTTGCTCTTAAATAAGATCAATAATTTCAATAGATCATATCCAATATATACTACACAAGATCAATCTAGTTTATGCCATTCAAGATAATCAATAAATTCCCATAATAGCATGTGGTCATCTCATATTTAATATTCATTCAGTTTCACAGTTGCCCTCGATCATACATATACATATCATATTTCTCCCCATTCTAGTTCACACTTTTTTTCCTTTTTCATATCTCTAGGTTATGCATAGTTCATTGTTTTCTCATTCACAATCCCTGTACATTCTTGCATAGCCATATTTCAATATTCATTCATCATGATCATGTTTCATGATTTATTCAATGCATTTGTTCTCCCTATTTTTGAGTTCAATACTCCATCATATTATTTCATACTCCCATAATTTTCAACTTCTATCTCATTTTTTTCCTCTTTTTTTGTTAAAAAATAAGGTATAATATGAATAGAAATAATAGCAAAATATATTCAAAATAATTGAATATAAAAAAAATATCAAATTGATGCAAAAATTCATGCAACTCATCAAGGTAATGAACATTTCAAGCAATCTTGTAGATATATAAAGTATCAGAGCACGATACGTAAAGATATTTTAGATTCATTTCACACTCTCCTAATAAGATTCATCATTCCTTTTCATTTTCCTTGCTTCTCCTTTTTATTGTATCATGTTCATTATGACTCCCTTCTTTCAAACTTTCTCTTTAACTCCTTCATCTCTATATAGTGTGAATAACAATTATACATTTGGAAGTTTGAATAGGTATATGAGAGACAAATTCATTTTTTCACTTGAAAATAGCTAGTGTAATCTTTTAATAAAAAGGGGGTTTGACTCATGTACTCATAAAATGGTAATTTATGAAGATTAGTTGGCAATATGATTGAAATCATGCAAAGAGAGATTCACATACATGTATCTGTCAATATAAGATCATATAACAAATATTATCAAAATCAATCAATTAAAATAATTTCTTATGCACAATTCGGTCAATATGCCATAACATTTAGGATTAACAAGAATTTAACCACATATGTCAATCCACACATAATACAAATCTACTTGCAAATTCAATCATGCTTTCTAAAGTTCTATGGTAAAGAGGAATCCTATCAACCATCTTAGCCTTTGTTGATATGGACATGGGTTGCTTCATGGCTTTGAGTTCCTCATATCAAACCATCATATACATTAATATCCATTGAAAGTATCAATCTCAGTCCTTGTGTTGAATTGTGGGAGGAACCTATAATCGGATAATTCAAGTTTTGTTCTTTGGGTACCACTCCATCTTGGGTCCGTGTGGGTTAGTGTTCAAAGTTCCTTTTGAACAAAACACTTCCTATTCATATGCAATATACAAGCCAGTCTAAAACCGGAAAGAAAAAATAAAAAATATAAAAGCACAACCTGTGGCATGCTGACTCTCGTCGCAGTGGGTCGGGGACACACAGACACACACAAGTCTCAATGTATTCTACGCAAAAGAGTGGGGGGGGGTGGTACTATTTGGGACTTGAATATTGAAATCCTATTTTCAAGAGAAGAAACACAGAATGTGAGATAAATATATTTCATAATACAATCAAGTTCTCTAATAATATATCATTTATCATAGAGAGACTGCGCAATGCTAGAGCAAGTCTAAAATAATGGTGGGGAAATCGATGTGCCATATAGACATGCGCAAGCTATGTGTGTCTAAGTTTAGCAAATAACAATGTTACAAGTGTTAACCATAACTAAACTGAAACCTTGAATTCAAGTCACTAAAACAATATTATGCAAGATTAGCATTTTGACTTGAAAATGATGAAAACATATTTTTAAGATCATGAATCATATAAGTATATAAAATAGTTTTCATGAAAGGTGTTAAATTTTTCAAGAATGTGGGACCACATGTAACTTAGTATTACGAACTTCTACAATGCAAGAACCATACTAAATATATATACACCATATCAAGAGACCTTAGACCACTCCTTTCCTAAGTGACGATTTGGCGCACTACAGTGGTTGTCGTTTCGCTCTCATTGAAATCATACTCGTCGCATCCCATAGAAGAATTCGTAGTATAACAGCGTAGTTAGTGGTCTTGGCCTCGTCTTTCTAGGTTCAGTTCGACCTGTTCTCTCAGCTACCTATCGTGTTGCTCCATTCGATTCTGCTCCCCCACACGCACGAAACGTATTTAATTCAAGTAAGTTCTGTGCATCATGTTTGAATCATATCCAATTGTTCCCATCACTGAATATCAAACCTACATCAAGATACTTAATCTAAGTACAATACATGGAGATGAGATGTGTGCAGAACAAGCTCTCTAAAAAGTTTCCCTTAATATGTAAGAGACCTTGATCATTAGAAGTAGGTCTTTATATAAAATGGACAAGCTAAGAATGTAAACCACTTCTAACAATATGTTCATTGAGTTAAAATTGATAAACCCCATGTATAGCCTACAACTCAATCACCAAAACACATCACCGACTACTCTCATTAAAGTGAATATCGGCAACGTAATAGTAATATTCTAGAATGATGGGGTGTGAAGCATATCAAGATAGAGTGAAAAATACTAATTTGATAGACATAATCATCCAGGATCTAAGTATAATGGCATTAAATAAGAATAGATAATACTATTAAGAGTATAATGGCAGATATATATATATATATTGTATCAATAGTATCAGTTATAAATCAATATGAATTATATCATGATCGACCTTGATATCCATCAAAATTAAAACCACAATTCTAAAAGATTGATCTAACTCCTTTTGATATGCAAAGATTTTACCAAATCAATACTCTTTCATATTATACAATTAATAATATATCCCTATAGAACAAGTATTATAAGGATCGCATTCATATATTTTAATAAATCTCCCCTAAGTGGAGTTCTTTTCACACTATACAGGTATACATGGGCTTAAGAGAAATATCAAATTTTAAATTTTCTCCCCTTAAGACAACATCAAATTGCAAATAGTCATGTAAGCACAAATGATGTGTAGAGACAAGTTATTTATAATGAATGCACCCGAATATCTTTCTTATATCTTCTAGGGTTGAAAGAGCACAAATTGAGAACCAATTGATTACATTATAAGCCACGCTTATGTCACATAGTGGTACCTACAAAAGTGATACCATAAGTAGTTTCCCCCTAGTTGGTGCTTCTTATTTTAAGGTGTGATGATATGCATATAATCCAAAATATCAAATAAATCATATATGAGATTCCCAATGAAGGGTTTTTTAGAATTATTGCTATCACAAGTATGTCTCCCTTTTTTTTAATACATACCTAATGACATATAGAATATACCATGAAGCAAGGGTCATCAGGGGTAAAGATCAATCTACTGTATAGATATCAATTAAACAATGCATGACATGAAATGGTTTTGAATTTTTCAAGATTGAAAAACATATCTCCTATTCTTTCATAAAAAGAAGGATTTTTAAATTGTTTATAAAAAAATAGTTTTCCTCCTCTTTTGATAACATAATCGACTATTGTTTTTAAACGTTTTTGCAAATGAATAATAGATACTAATGATAGATAGCAAGATAATCAATATATTATATAGATATTCCAACCACAAATCATTTTGAAGTAGACATTGAGGTGAGGAATACGTTTAAAAAAATTTTGTTTAAAAATTTCAAGTCTCACATTCTTACAATGTATAGGGGTTTTGAGATGATCCAACAAGATGATTTTATGCAAATAAAGTACAACTTCCCCTTGGGGGGACCATATACTATTCCACAAGTCCAAATATATACCATTAACGCACGTGGAATAAGTCATGGAATGCTTTCATTAACATGGAAGTCAGTACATCAAAATAATTTCATACAATATTATATCACAATGATACAATATCTAGCATATTCATACAAATTCACATAATGACACTTTCATCAAGATGTGTTCATGTAAAAAAAAAGTTAAAAATATTTTGTCATTGAAAATTTGTTTGCATGAAGGATACAGTAGATGCACACATATTTTACTTAATTCATTTTAGCTTAATTTTGTGCATGACTCTACTTATCATAAGAATTATAAAGTATATTATATCTCAATGAAGCACATATATTTCTAAAATGGTATGCTACTCATCAAATGAGAATCGACTCTAATGATTGCCAAGAAGTATTGAGTCTAATCTAGTAGGCTCTGTGATGACTAGTCAATGATGAATCTAAGTGAAATATCAAAGTGCAAGAATCATCAATTTTATTTGCAACTTTTTCATGATGAAAAAATGATAGATACATAATCAACCTCAAAGCAATTTTCATGGTACAATATATATTTAAAAGTATGACCATGAAATTGCTCACATAGGTTGATGTAGAGATATCCAATACTCACATAATATATAAATCATCTACATCAACTATAGATCTATCATAAATTAAATAACACATAAACATGATTATAATGCTCATAGTGCCATGAAGTATGAATAAATCATTTAAATCCATCATGGACAAAAGGAATGCATATGTGTAAGCATTAAAATCTGATTATTGCTAACCCATTATGCTCATCAATTATCTAACAATCCACTTAATAATTTTCAACATTAAGTAAATGGTGGTTAGAGATCCTACCTTCACCTACCTACTTGGGATTTTGCCCAAGTGATTTTTCCCATTATACTCATTGTAGTGAAGAAGGTTTTGTTTTGAAGTGAGGGTGATGAATGTTATTCAGTTGATGTCTTCCCTCTTAATCACCGTTGAATAATGTTTTGCCATTGTACCTCCTTTCCTATCTTTTGTAGGCAATTTTTCTCTTCTTCTAGGATAAGAGATACTTGCGAAGTTTTTTCATCTTTAAGATTTTAGTGTTCTTACTTGATGTGCACCTTGCATGTATTTTTCTTTTAGGTCTTTGATTCCTCTCTTATTTGTATTTGTACCTACAAAATATGTGAGTTTTCCTTTTCCGGTACCCTTTCCTCATTGGGTCCTTGTGTGTTAGCCTAATATCATGTAGCATATATAGTTTTTTCTAGGCATCACACTTGTTTCACACAATTTTTTAGATTTTCCTTTTGATAGACTGTGTGTGAAATATGTCCATTTTTTTCACAACAATGACATGTAAAATAGAATATAGTAGATTTTTTTAATTTATCTTAACAATCTCATTTTTAGCATGGAAGACAACTCTTTTAATTTGTCTTTCAAAATCATTGTTGTCATTTTTTCAAGAACCATTTTCAATGAAATGCATTCTTTAAAATACCTTTTTAATTTGTAATGCATCCTTTTCACATTTCAAAGTATTTGCCTCCTTTTTTCATATTCTCCATTTCAATCATAAGAGAATGCAACATGTTCTTTAATGCATAGTTTTTTAGAGGCATTTTCTTTGATTCATCAAATAATGCCCAATCATCTAACAATTCATCATTGACACTTGATCATTTACAACCCATCATGATCATATATAACACAAATGATCATCAAAACTATCATTTGAAAAGGAATAGTATAGGAGTCCTCATTGTGGCTTCATCCTTTTCATTTGATATTAAGTATTATTTGGCCATATCATTATATTTTTCTCTAAATTTTCTTGAGTGAGCTTTAGATGGTAATCTTCGTCACTTATGCTCAACCATTTTCTCCAATTCTTGGTTAGAGTTTACAATATTTTTCAGTTACAAGAATCCCAGAATTCATTAGATTCATCTTATTTATTGATCATGCTCATCCAAATTATGTTCATAAATATTTTCTAATTTGTTCGCATATCAATGAGGCCGATATTATGAACTAATTCTATTTTTTGTACATGAGAATCTAATCACTTTTCAATAATTCGATGCGGTGGCATTTATATAAACATATTTAGAATCATTTATATTCAACTTATTGAAAAATAACGGATGCCACTTTTTATTATTGGATTGATGATATTCTCATTCTTCCTTCCATAGGTATAATTTGTGCATCAAATATTGGTGGGACTAAGAGGGTCTTTACCCTCACCGATAAGTTTTCGAATTGGTTTGCCATGAATCAACTCTAAGTGAGTTAAGCCTTTAAAATAAGTACTAGCTCTGATACCAATTGTTGTCCCAAAAGACAAACCAAGAGTGGGTGAATTGGATTTTTTTTAAAATTAATAAACAATTATGACTTAATTCAACTTAATATAATCAATCAATCTATAAATTTCATTTATATGCAAGCAAGTATAAGTAAAAATCTAACACTCAAAGCAAGACAAATAACCAAAGATTTACCGAGGTTCGATCACACGTGTGATCCTACGTCCTCCCAAGACCCGTCCGCAAGATCTTCTTCCACACTTGTAATCCGCAACTACAATTTGGGGCTGATTGCTAAGTGCTCAGCATCACTTTTACACAATGGTTTGTTCCAAGCTCCACCAAACTTCCTAGTGTTTTACTTACAAGAGGAAACACTCAACTCTTAATGTTTTGGCTTGTACAAGAGAAACAACTCAAAACTCTCACCAAGTGTTTTTTTGTCTAAGCTACACTCAAACTCCTAGTGTTTTCTTACAAGAGGAAACACTCAAACTCTTAAGTGTTTGGCCTTTTTACAAGAGAAACACTCCAAAACTCTCACCAAGTATTTTTGTCCAAGCTACACTCAACTTACAGGATATAGATGTAAACGATGATACAGGTGAAAACAAACTCGCTTTGAGATAGCTAGGAGTGGAATAGTTCAACTTGGTGAACAAGAGGATTTTAAGCGAATTTAGCAAAGTTGAAACTCTTTGATGATCAATCCTGTTATAGGCATCGTTGTTTCACCCTCAAATGTTTGTTGGAGACTTGTATTAAAGGCCTTGACTCAATATATCCGTGGAGGTGGTTGGGAGGCCATTTAATGCTTGTTTGGAACCTTTGACAAACGTTCAAAAATAGAGGCCTTTTGCGCCAGGTGTCGACACTTCACCATAGGTGTCGACATTGCTTCCCATAATTTCATTATTTGGCTACGACCAAAAGTGTCGACACTTCTCTTCAGGTGTCGACACCTTCCCACAAATTCGGTTTTTAGTGCTGCATATTTTGGTAATCGGCCATACCTACTTCTTCGATACTTGGAATTTGTTAGCACCGTTATTGGGTTGATACTAGACTTCCCGGGCTACAGTTAGTGCTCAGACTTCTCATTTGGACTGTATATCCGAGATAATTGCATTTGAAATTTCCTGCAAATTTCCCAAAAAACAAGCATCGCTCTTTTTGTCATAACTTCTTCGATACTGAGTTTTTGTATGAATTTAGTCTCATTGGAAAGATACTTCAAGATCTTGAAGATAGCCTCAAACTTCTCCGTATTGGGATCTTTAATCGCT
>CM018912.1:8771443-8793943 GCA_009663005.1 Actinidia chinensis | reverse complement strand
TAGTTTCTATCTCTTCTGATGAGTATCAACGTCTTTTGACTGCTGAATTGCCTACCACTACTACTCTCGCCAAGACGGATGTTTTTGCTGCTTACCTAGCTACCGATATTCCACGGATTATTAATTATGGTGCCTCTAATAACATGACTGGCACTGGTTCAGTTCTTTTTAATGTCTTTACTTGTTCTTTTTCTTTTCCCAAATCGTGGGGTTTTTTCACTCTTGGATGGCACACCTCGCCCCCCTTCCCCCCCCCAGATAAATAGTTTGGGTACACTAGTTTATCTTCTTCCTTTTCTCTATCTTCTATTTATTTAGTTCCTAAATTTCCTTTTAATCTTTTGTTAGTTAGTAAATTTACCAAGTCTTTGAATTGCTTAGTCAGTTTCTTTCCTACCCATTTTGTCTTTCAGGATCTCCAGACGAAGAAGAAGATTGGTAGCGGGTCTGAGCGCAGTGATCTCTATTATGTCAATACGGACATTTCTCCTATTGTGGCTCTCCGATCGACTGCTAACCATCTCTTCCCTCGTCGTTTGGGTGGTTTCGAAGAACCATCTCTACTTCGTTGTTCGTTTGTGGCTAATTGCCCACTTCGTCTGGTATGATTTCGTTCACTACTATTATCGTTCTCGTCTATTTCTCATTGTGGTGTGTTACCAAATCATTGTGGTATACATTAGTTAGTTGTTATTTTGTTTCCATTGGTAGTTTGTTGGTTACCGGTCACCCGTCCCTACTGAATCGCAAGAAGTTGGTTCCCTCTTGTAATCTCTTTAGTCACTTCCATGTGAAGTATGTGAGTTTAGTAAGCATGATAGTGCATCTTCCCATGTCGAGCATCGTATATCTAGTCCTTTTTACTTAGTTCATTATGATGTCTGAGGACATTTTCATTTCCTTCCCTTTTAGGTTTTTAATATTTTGTCATTTTCGTTGATGATTACTTGCGTGCCACGTACCATTACCTCATGAAGGATCGTTCTGAGTTGTCGTTATGATAATACTCGTAAATATTTACACACTATTTTGTCTAATTTTTTTGACGACCATGGTATTATCCATCAATTTTCTTCCGCGCGGATCCCACAACAAAATGCAATTACCGAGCGCAAGATGCACCATTTACTAGATGTTACCCATGCTATCTCTTTCCAGATGTATGTTCCCAAGGCATGTTGAAGTGATACAATTCTCACGGCCTGTTACCTTGTGAATCGTATGCCCTCCATTGTCCCGGGTAATCAAATTTCCCATCGTGTGCTATTTCACGACTATCCTCTATACACACCCTCATGTTTTTTGTTGTACCTGTTATGTCCAGGTTCTTAACCCTGGGTGTGACAAACTCAATCCTCGGGCGATTAAGTGTGTTTTTATTGGGTACTATTGAACTCAAAAAGGGTACAAGTGTTATTCTCCTGTTCTTCGACGATAGTTTGTGTGTCCGGATGTCACCTTCAATGAGTCCTTTCCATTCTTCCCAATTGTGTTTACTTCTCGAGATCCCAGTCAGTATCTCCCTGCTCATGTTTCCTCAATACCCAGTCCCCCGATCAAACCACTACAGGTTTATGTTCGTCGAAAAAAAAATGGCCACTACTTCGGCACCTATTCCACCAACTTCTGTTCCCTCCTGCGACTCCTTACCTGTGTCGTCTCTTGTGCTTGCTTCATCTATTGCTCTTGATGATGACTCTCTTCCCATTGCCCTTTGTAAGGATAAACGCATTTGTACTTCCTTGTTGGAGGCAAGCTATGGTAAACGAGATGACAGCTTTGCATGACAATGGTACTTAAGAGATGGTTCGGCTTTTGTTTGGAAGTCTGTTGTTCGTTGCCAGTAGATATTTATAGTAAAGTACCTCCCTGGTTACCAAGGGCTTCATTCAGACTTATGGTATTGACTATACTGAGACCTTATCTCCCGTGGCTAAGATTGGATTTGTTCGTATTTTTCTTTCCCTCACCACTAATATTGGATGGCCATTGCACTAGTTGGATATGAAAAATGCGTTTCTTCACGGAGATCTTCAGGAGGAGGTGTATGTAGAGCAACCTCTGGGGTTTGTTGCTCAGGGGGAGAGTGGTTTGTATTTTGTCTGCGCAATGCGCAATATGCTATTAGGTAGTCCCCACGAACTTGGTTCGAAAAGTTAAATGATGCAGTTCAGCAGTTTGGCATGCGTAGATGTTAGTCTAACAATTCAGTATTCTCTGACCAAGAGGGGGAAGATTCTGTTGATTGTGTATGTTGATGACATCATTATCTCTGGTGATGACACTCGAAGTATTGAGGAGTCAAAGACTTTCCTTCAGAGAAAGTTCCATACCAAAAGACTTGTGCAGATTATAGTACTTTGGAGAATTGAGGTTGCCCAGTCTAAGGAGGGAATCAATTTATCCCGAAAGAAGTATGCTCTAAATATTTTAGAGGAAACAAGTCTATAAAGATACATATGGATCCAAGTGTGAAGCTGTGTGTGGATCAAGGTGAGTTGTCAAATCTTGACAATTAATGGAGATTGGTGGGGGAGTTGAATTACCTCACTATTACGCGTCCAGATATTTCTTTTGCAGTTAGTGTGATTAGTCAATTTATGTTTGCCCCTCGCTTGACTCACATGGAGGCAGCCTTAAGGATTGTGAGGTATCTCAAGGCACATCCGGATTGTGAGGCATCTCAAGACAGATTGTGAAGTATCTCAAGACACATCCTGATCATGGTTTATTTTATGGAGTGCATGGTCATTTACGTATTGAGGCATTCACCTATTTTGATTGGGCTGGGTCTCCTTCAGATAGGAGATCTACTACAAAATACTATACTTTTCTAGGTGGCAACCTTGTTACTTGGAAGAGTTTGAAGCATACGGTGGTTGCAGGGGTCTAGTGCAAAGGCTGAGTATCGGGCTATGGCAATATACCTTGTGTGAGTTTATGTGGGTCAAGCAATTCTTGGAGGAATTGAGGTTCGTGGTGAAATTGTTGATGGATATGTATTGTGACAATCAAGCCGTCATTCATATTGCCTTTAATCTTGTGTTTCGTATGAGAAATAAGCATATTAAGGTTTATTGTCATCTGGTTCATGAGCGGGTCGAGAAAGGGGTTAATGCTACTCCGTTTGTGTTTACTAGAGCACAACTTGATGATATGTTCACCAAACTATTGTGCAAACTGTGGTTGGAGCTGATGTGTAATAAGTTGAGCTTGCCTAATATTTACTCTCCATCTTAAAAGGGAGTGTTAGATAGAGTGGGTGGGTGTACTGACGTATGAGCAATTACAGTGTGCAATTGAACATTCTTTTTATTATATGTATAATACCTCTGTGTGCATTAGGGTTAATCTGAACCCCAATCTCACTTTTTCAATATTCAAAGGGGAAAAAATCTACTCTATTAGTAACAAATAAAAGCATTTAACCCAAATTCATTATTGTATTTAGGTTTCATTACAATCGGATCACATAGTTCGCATCATTTAGCTTTCAGTAAATATTACACTGTATTTTGTATTTTCATTTGGTATATTTTCTCAGAAAAATCCCCCATTATGTGCAAGATAGAAACATACTTATTTGTCCTCGTGATTGGTGTATGATGCATCGAACAACAATTATAGAGTTAATTTTTTATTTGTATCCTACATTGTTACTTCGTATGGCAAATTGAGAGGGGGATTGAATTGGTTTGCAACTAAGTTGCCTAATTAAAAATTATCACAATTAAATTCTCCAAAATAATTACTCTTTAATTGAATACTTGCAACGATAAATATGTCAAGAATATAAGCATGTATATAATGCAATGTAAAATCTTAAAGGAGTTTAGGGATAGAGAGTGCAAACAACGATTTATAGTGGTTCGGCCAATCCTTACCTATGTCTACTCTCCAAGTCCTCCTTCAAGCACAACTTGGATCAATTAAGCCATCTAGTAAGAGTGCAATGTAGAAGAGGTGAAAGGTAAGGATAAAAAGTGGGAGCAAATGGTCATATCATGTGTGATCAATACATGAAATGATGAACGTAAAACAACTACAACTCTCCTTTTTCAACATTTAATAAACTCTTCCCCACTTCTCGCTCTTCTCTTAATTTTTTTTAACTCCTCTTACATTCTTTTATTCTTTTGTTTCCATCATTTTATCATCCCCTTTTAGATTTAATGACTGTTCATATTTTCATATGCTCTTTTGCATTGAATTCCCCAAGTTAAATTTTTCTTAGCAATGCAAAAATACTCTTTTCTCACATAGGCATCCTTTTGCAATTTAAGAGAGGGAATCACTTTGTACTTTTCAAAAGGATAGATCAGCAAGTGTTAAGAGAAATGCACGGTTTGACAATAGGAAACTGATTGGAATACATAATTGTATGACCAAACGCAGCACCGTGTTAAAAACCAACTAAGTTGGCCTTAGATAGTTTAATTATGTTTTTTTTAGTGTATTTCGTAATTAGGCGGTTGTGCTTGAGTCAATTTCAGATAAAACACAATAAAAGGAGAGAACAGAGCAAAAAAAAAGGTCCTTAGGGCAACAATTTACTTATGCGGTCGAACTCAATTGGAAGAAGAACTGAGCGTCCGAACGATGTGAAGAAATCTTGAGATAAGTGCCTGAGCGTTCGACGCCATATAAGAAGAAGTTGATCGTCCGACGCAGAAGAAAATGGCTCCGGAGCGTTCGAACTCCTTTGCTTACAGTTCTCAAAATGCGAGATAATTGAAGAGTTCGAACGCTGTGCTTAACGTTCGCCCAATGCGAGACTTGAAAATTGTGTTTTGCCTTAGCGTTCGACCTATTTGGAAGACGATTGGAGGCGTCCAACGCCAAGACGAAATGCCAATATGGTACTGGGGTCGAACTCTAAATGAAAGAAGAATGACGTTCGAACGCCACGACAATCCGGGGGAAGATTGCCTATCTGTCTTAGGACTCGAATTTGAATGCCTATATAATTCTCTTTCTCCTTTTTGAGATAGGTACGTGCATTTTAGGGTTTTTCTCAGCCTCTTAGTTAGTGTTCAAAGTTCTTCATTATCTTAAGTTTTTACATTTAAAGTCTTGTTTGTTCAAATAAATTGATATTTTTTGGTCAAGTAATCAATGTTTTTTCCATTCTTCCTTGCTTGATTCAAGTATTATTTATGTTATATTTCGTAAATTCGGGGTTAATTTCACAATGCCTCAATATTTAAAAAATCTTTTCCTAGCCAGAGTCTAGTTTTTTTTTACTTGGAATCGATTCGTAAAAGTCAATCGGAATCAACAGATACCAATGGAGGTAAATATTTTCACCCGTTAGATCTAATCTAATTTAATTCTTCTTCTTCATCACCAACTAAATACTTGCGAAAACTTGGGAGTCCTATTATGGTCGATAAACTTCGGGTTATTTATAGATGATGGCACGACCATATAAAACCACCATATTTATTTACTTTCGAAACTTGGCGTCCTATTATTTTGATACCATCATTTGTGCTTCCGATCAGAGTGCACTAACCATGATCATAAAAACAGATCTATTTAGAGGTGAAGTAAGGAAGAATAGTTGGGTTTTAAAGTAAAATCTTCCGAATCCTAACTTAAGATGGCAAGATTGGTTAATATATATCTCCATTGGGAGTCTGAAACTCTTTGACTGGATCGACGATTCTACGTTCCTTACATCATTAAATCCGTTTTTATATTTCATTTATTGAATTAGTTCAACTCATCACAACAGAAAATCAATCTTTTTATTTTTAAATTTTGAAGCATAAGTAAATTTTGGTTGATTGCCTCGTTGTGTTGTAGTTTCCTCCCTTTTTGTCCACCTTTGCAATTCTGGTCCTTTGGGATTGAGCTCCCGTACTTCGATTTTTTTAACTACTCGGCGACCCGTACACTTGCGGTAAAGGACTTCACTTCTGGGAGCGAATCAAGTTTTTGCGGCGTTGCCATGGAACATACTTTTGCACAGGGGACCGGCACGAGGCGTGCTAGAACACGAACCGCAGTCCTTGCTAAATTCAGCGTGTGCTTCACCATCCTCTACTACAAGGGATCTAACGGCCAGGCCATCTGGGTAACCCTTGTTCCACTCTTTTGTGATAGTTTTTAGGAATATTGGCTTTATTTGCCTTTTATTTTTAGGGTCCTCGGCATCAAATTTAGATCGGAGGTGGGATGTAGAGGTGAATAGGCTCGTGCTATTGTTTATCGGTGTTTCGTTTTTGCATACGGAGATTGTGTGGTTCGGCTGGTGTATTGATGACTTGTTGGAAGCAGGTGTCTGATATAACGTGTGGAGATTGTGTGGATCCGGTTGCTAAAATACGTGCTTCCGTGTGCATTGCATTTGTATGTCCCCATCTTTTTAGGGATCATACAACGTTTAGTCGAGTCGACCCCCTCTGCGTAATTACCACTGATATTTGACCCATCACCCACAAGGTCTAGCCGATAGACATACCAACGGTCTCCCTGAGATTAAACGTGAACCATCCAGATGGACATCACGACACGATCCTAGGGAACTGTGGTTAGGCGGGGCAACAAAACTGGGTAACATGGATTTGAGAGAGGAAGTATAAGATCGTGATCATGCGAGTACTGCGGGAGAAGGTCCCGCAGCCCAACTCGTACCATGAGGATTATACTGATCCCGCAAGGCAACAACCCCCTCTCTGGCCATAGTACTTCCTTCCATCATACCAGTTAATCTCAGATCAGGAATCTACAAGCTTTGGCCACATTTTAAACTTTTTAGTGAGTCTGGAACCTTACACACATCTGAAGATTTGAGGATGCATGCTCGTTTTTCCAAGATAATTCATGTCCTGATGTCCTAGGAGATTTACGTTTAAAACTTTTCCCATTCACTCCAGTAAAAGCAAAATCTTGACGTTTAATTCTATGAGCCTAGGTCCATTCCACTTATGAATGAATGGAAAAGGGGGGGAGGCTTAAAAAAAAAAGTGTCCCTGAGAACGTACTGATGCACTACGTCGTGCCATCTCTCAGTTGTACCATAAAGTGGCCATGAGTTCTCCAACTTGGCAGATTCAAGGACCTATTAAATCATGCCCTCATCATATTTCTCCCATGTCCCCCGCCAATGGCATACAATCAATATTTTTATTCTTCATTGTCTTCCACATTGAAGATGTTTCGTTGAGTCCATGTGGTTCGGGACTTTTCTTCCAGAAAAAAATCCTGATGAAGCATTTAGTATTTTGATTTCTTCTGCTAACTTTCAGTGAGTGGGCATCACTTACTATTAATGTGAACAAATCTGCTTCATCTACCACCAGCCCGTAGGTGGTAAATATAAAATTGGGGATGAAAGATGATGGCAATGCAAACTCCTGCACTTTCATACAAGTGGAGGCTTTAGCCATGCTGGCCACCCCAAGTCTTACAACAATCTCAAGTATGTGTGTATGTGTAACAATGGACAGGCACTGATTGTTCAATTTAACGGGAGTAAAAGAGACACGTCGGACAAGTTAATGTGGGAGGCACAATGTTCAATGAAAATGGGGTAATCCTTACTCCAATCTTGATATCCTGGTGTGAATAAACATCCTACTGTGGAATGGAGACAAGAGGGCACAGAACAGAACAGGCAAAATTTTTTCTTCAAATTCCCAAATTTTCACCTCACCAACAACCATACCCGGCACCACATCATACCACAACCAGGCCTTCTGTACCACAACCATACCCTACACATATTCTGGCACCACAGTGTTATTACCACCTGCAGCACAACATGCACAATATCAACCTCCACATGGAGAATGAGGATAATGAGGTGCGCTCTAAAAATCCAAGTCGTGGCACAAATTGTGGAAAATAAATTCTTTACTTGAATCGTGTAATGTCCCACAAACGCAGGGCGATTTCCCGCTCAGACCTCAACAAAATCCTAAGCCTGCAAACTATATTGAGGAAACACATGAGCAAGTCCTGGCCATCACAACCCTAGAAGTGGCAAAGAAATTGATAAAACATTGGCACAAAAATGGGTAGTTCAAAGTGGGGAAGACCCAAGATTTAAGTGGTGAGAAAGAGAGACACGTTAGAGGAGGCAAAGAAAGAGAGCAAAGGAAAGAACATAAATCATGATTCTATCGGTCACAAAGTGGTCCAATGAAGTTACTGGGAGGACTTAAAAACATGCACGCATCCCCCCAAAAATTGCAAAAAGTGATAAGGCACACTTAAATCGTAAATCTATGATGTTTTCATTCCAAATAAACAGTTTTAAATTACCCATTCCGATGTTAGAGCTATTAAGTCGATTCCCTCGGAATGCCACATTTTTTAAAGGAATTGTGGTACTGTCAAAAGGAAGTTGCCAAGTGTAAAAGAGACGGCAATGATGAATGACAGTTAAGTGCGTTCGCCACTGGCAAGTCTGTACCGAATTATAAGACCACCCCCCGGTTGTCCTACATTTCTGTGTATAATAGGGGTTGTAAGATTAATCGATCACTTCTTGATTTAAGGGTCTAGTTTGAATTTGTTGCCATATTCCGTATCAAAGACCTAGTCTAGGATACCTAAAACAACGCGATTTACACTTGAGTTGGCCGACAAAATCGTTCTGTTCAAGGTTCCAAGGGCATTTGTAGATATGTGCGGGTTCAGTTGATACTTGTATTACCCAGTAGATTCATATCTTAGATACTCAAACCCTGTCAATTGTGAGTTTGTCTACACGTCATATTCCTGTTTCTTAAGTAGACCATTCTTAGCCCAGCTAATGCCGTTATTCATTGAGGCATGTGGCTCTAAAGCTTTCCGTTGGGTATATGACGTTATGAGACTAATATTTTTACTGTGGTAAACAAATAGGAAATAACCAGATTGAGGAATAAATGTCATTCAGTCCTAGCCATTAAGATCATGTGGATAATAGTCATGGAGGATTCGATGAGAGGGCGCTATTTTGGAGTGAGCCCCATGATCAATTGGAATCCGAAAGTGTAGTTTTAGGATGCATCCATTGTCAATGAAGAAGGGAATCTGTCTGCAATGTGGGTCATGGACCCCAATTGTGGAACCCTCTTGCACCAAGTGTAATTAAACATGTTTGCAATCTGAAGAAAAACCACCAATTTCCGGAAAGAACACCTGCCATCACATTTAAGTGCATTTTTGGTGAAGGGGAATTCTACGCCCCTGTTTGTCATAAGCCGCGAGCCTCACGGGAAGTCCAGAGAATCACTAGTGAAAGTACTTAAGGAGGCATAGGAAGTCATTCGGGTGGACAAGAGCAATCTTCACGGTATTAGTCCACTCATGTGCACCATCGTATTTATTTAGAAGGAGGAGTCTAAACCGTGCGCCAAATGCAAAGGCGTTTAAAAAAAACCCCAACATGAAATAGGTTGTTAGAGAGAAGTACTGAACTTCTTGATGCGGGTCATCATATAACCCGATTTCTGATTCTAAGTGGTAAGGCAACTCAGTGTGCTAAGAAGTCGGGGATCACGTGGTGAAGAATGAACATAATGAGTCTAGTGCCAACTAGGGTCCAAAACGGGTTGGGCGAATGTGCAGATTACCGAAAGTTGAAATGCTGGCGACTAGGAAAGACCATTTTCCCACTTCCCTTTTTGGGATCAAGTCTTAGATCGTGTTGAGGCCGAGCTTTTTTTAATTGCTTTCTAGATGGGTCCTCTGGGTACAATCAAATTTAGTAGCTTTAAGGATCAAGATAAGACACATTCACATGTCCTTTTGGCACTTATGCTTATTAGGAGAAGCCCTTCGGCCTATGCAATGCCGAACCACTTTGTCAAAGGTGCAGGAATTTCAATTTTTCAATTTTTAGCGATATGGTTGAAAAAATCTTAGGTGTTCAGGATGATTTTTCGTTGTATGGGGATACGTTTGAATCATGTTTGAGAGCATTTAGAGAGTTGTTTTTGGAGAGATGTGGAAAAAGTCACTTGGTGTGAATTGGGAGAAGTGTCACTTCCATGGTGACCCAGGTCATAGTCCTTGGGCATCTTGTTTCTAGCAAAGGGATAGAAGTAGATAAGTTACAAGTCGATTTGATCCAACATCTACCTATTCCAGTGGTGTGAAACTTCGATCATTTTTAGTTAGGGCATGCCGGATTTTATCCGTCGCTTCAGAAAGGTTTAGTTCCAATCTCTGACCTTTGTGTCACTTGCTTATTGATGTACCATTTGATTGGACGTCCACAATATCAAGACGCCTTTGCTAACTTAAGGGCCTTCTCACTACCGCCCGATTATTCGTTCACTCGATTTGGTCCTCTACCTTTCGGTTAATGTGATGCGAGTGATTCATGGCGGTGGATCTGTTTTAGGGCAAGGATAGATAGAAACCCCATTCATATACGATGTCCCCAATACTCTAATGATGCCCATTGAACTATAACCCCACCGAAAAGAAGTCTAGCTGTGGTTTTTTTTTGCGGCCTCGATAAATTTTAGGTCATACTTGGTCGTCTTCTCGTTTTATATATACTGATCACACTCTTCCGCACTAAAGTATCTCTTGACCAAAACCTGAGGCCAAACCCACGCATATAGATGGATTTTGTTATGCAAGGTTTTAATATTGACAGCAAATAAGAAAGAAGTGTCTAGAACGTAGTAGCTGATATTTGTCCAAGGCTCCGAGTGATGGGGAAGCCAAAGACCCCCCTCCGATCAATAAGTATTGTTCCTGATGAGCAACAGTTTATCAATCACCCCCCCCGCCCATGCAAATACTTCATTACCATGGTTTGCAGACATCGCCAATTATTTGGCCACCGTAAATCCCGTTGCATTTGTCTAAGCATTGCAGGAGAAATTTTTTAGGCTTGAGGTATTTTTCCTTGGACGATCCGTCTTGTTCACGTATTGTCCCGATCACGACATACGCGGTGCATTCCTGATGTAGGTGAGGAGCATTCTAAGAGTTTTGTCCTTCCCAAGCATTTGGTGGACATTTTTCTCACTTAAAACTGCAAGCCACAAATTTGGCAAAGCGGTTTTTAATTGTCCCACATGTTCCGTGGATTTTCATGCCTTTGCACACGGCAATGCGGAGATGTCAACGTTTGGGAAGTCTGTCTAACGCACATGATGCCTCTTACCCCTATCAGCATACTTGAGGTCTTTGATTGTTAGGTAATTGATTTCATGGGCCCCTTTCCCAACTCGTTGATATTAGACATTTATTAGTGGCCATAACTACGTACCACGGGGGTTATAAGCTAACCGAGTCGTACTAAATGACCATCCTTGTTGTGGTCAAATGTTTGAAGGAATATGTTTTTGCTAGCTTGGCATGCCCCCGAGCTATTATTAGCGATTGGGTCTCACTTTTTGTAACAGACCCAAGTACCAACCTCATCGCGTAAATTATAGAGTGATTCAGAGTGGGCACCCTTACCAGCCTCAACCCAAGGGCAAGTTGAGTTGGCAAATAGGGAAATCAAACAGTCCTAGAAAAAACTGTTAACACCTAACCGAAAGGTTGGTCTTTGCGGTTTAGTCCGATGCATTAGGGCGTATAGGACTGCCTACAAACCATTTTAGGGTCCTCCTCTCCGTATAAGATGGTGTAAATGGAAAGCGTGTCATCTTCCGGTTGAAATGGAGCCACAAAGCGTATTGGGTCATTCCCAATTTACACATTAACATGAAGTCCTGAGGATGCAGGGACATTCTAAATTGCAACTAAATGATTAAGGAATACGAATGATGCATTGAATATAAACCAAAAAAATCTCAAAAGCTAAGATGAAATCTGTGCATGAATCAATTGATTTGCGTAAATCCTTCACTGTGGGTCAAAGTGTCTTTTGTACAATTCCCGTTTACATTTGTTTCCTCCGAGGAAAACTCAAAGGTCGTTGTCAGGACCTTTTGAGTACATGTCTTTCTTCTCATGGGAGCATTGAAATAACGAACCGTCCGAGAATGGAGTGTTTTTAAGGTCAATGGGCATCGTTTGAGGCCTTATTTGAGTTGAAACAAGAGAGGTTTAGTGTGTGATCTACAAGAACCCCACATTTTTCGATTAATTCCAAGAATGTCTTGTCATCTGTTGTACATAAGTCGGGTAGTTACGTTTATTATGTACGTCATTTTTATTTGGTTTTCTTTCTCATTTCGGAGATTGCTCGTCTCTATTGGGGGATACCTTCGTAGTTTTTGTTTTAGGATATTTAGTGTGGAGGGTAGTTTAGTTTTCCTCCAACACCAACATTTTTGAAAAAAAAAATTTTGAAACACCCCCTGTGCACACAATTGAAATTTTTGTTAAAACAATATTGTTTACTGTTGGGGGATGTTGAATAGCAGGGTATGGTTGTTAGTTGTAGGCAGCCGATACAGGTTTTTGGGTTTTCTTTCTGGTTCCGTCAAAGTTTAGTGTGACTCCTTTCCACATTCCATGGTTGTACTATCTGTGTCGTATTGTGGATATGGTAGAAGTCTTAGTTTTGGGACCTTGCGAATCATTGTGTCTTGTTTTGAAAGATAGTTGAAAGCAACTAGTGACTTTGCATAAGATGAGGTGTTTAAGGCGGATGATCAGGGCTACTCATTGCAATGCTTATACTTTACTGTTCGTTCTATATAAGGGAGAGGGAATCAACACAACGGAGCATGAAGGTCGTGTTTTTTCAATCAAGTGGAACCTGTTATAAATTCTCATTACTGCCTCCCGAAATTGGAGATTTTATACCTTGTGAGCCGTTAGAGCCATGAATTCGTCATTGTGAGCGATTTTAATTACTCAAAAAAGTTTTGAATCTCGTTGTTTGGAATAGCTTCATACATTTGAAGGGTTTACAATCTTAATGTGATGAGTTGGGAGTGTGGAGGACCATTTACATGACAGATACACATCACGATTTGGTTAAATTGAAGCCAAATAAGCAGGTCGCCATTTCTGTCAAATTCTTTTGGGAATGGGTGTGAATACGATCTCGCAAAGAAGGAGAGTTTTGGAAGTCGTGTTAGATTTGTGGTAAATAAAAAAAAATGTCAAGGTGTTAAAAGTTGCAAAGTGCGAAAGAAAAGAGTGACCTGTGTGCTTCATTAAGGGTGACATTTGTATGATCAAATGATATGTCGCGATCGATTACCATATTGATTCTCTCTATTCCATGGACTATCTTTTAATCATGGCCTCAAGAATCTGTGGTATATCAGAATTCAAGCGTTCCATGTAACACGGATTGGTGTTCGAACTCACAACTTGTGCAATTAACGGTGAACATTCTTTCATGAAGCTATCCAGTCGATACACTTAACACCTTTCCGCGGTTTTGAATTGGGATTGCTCTATTAGAATTAATGTACGCTTCTCGTACAACGACATTTCTGAGATACCTTGTAAGGTTTCTTTTTTTATTTCAAATTTTATAAAATTTAATTAGGCCACATGTGGATTATGGACCTAAATTTTGTTTTTATTATTGGGACCATGGAATAATTGACTTAGATGTATTGATGTGGGCGTATAGTGAGTTGGGGGTTTAATTGATCCAAAATTAGAACTTTAATTTGTGTAAACCACACAAAGCCTGAGAGCTCCTCCGTTGGATCCCTTAACCGTTTGAAAATTTCCCCCAAAACCAATTATCCCACATCTTCTTCTTCTTTCCCAACAATCATCATTCCCGCATCACATTATGTGTTCGGGTTTTCTTTTCCTTTCTCTTTCTTTTTTTATCACATTCTCTCATCCTCTTGGCTATCGAAACTCCTCTCTCTCTTCCTCTCTCACCCGAATCCTTCTCCTTCTCTCCTCACTAATTTCGATTTCTGTCCTAACTCTTCCCTTGTGTGTCCCTGAGCCTAGAAGAAAAAATTGTGTTTAGAGTGTTAATTTCGGGGTGAGTAGATGTGTTCAAGTTGGTGATTATTTGGATAGAAATTATCTACTCACGGGGGCTTATATCTAGCCAATAATATCAGAGATATGAGTATTTTGGATTCTCTCATCTTCTTCATTTTTGGAGCTTTGCTTGTATTGAATAGGTAAGGGGGTTGTTTGTTGTGGTTTTACTTTGGGTTTGTTGTTAATAGCTTATAACAAGTCTTTGAGGCATTATTGTGAGTATTAAACCATAAACATAAAAACTTGAATTTAAATAAAAAAATTGGAAACGAGTGTTCCTTGTTGTGATTTTATATGGTTGTGTTAATGATTATGATATTTTGTATATTTTTCTGTTATTTACATAAGCTGTTAGCAAGTTTTTTGTAAATGTTATGTATGTTTGATCTTGACATGGTTTTTGAGAATACACCTAGGATATCCAAATGCGATGGCTTAGATTAGCCTGAATGAAGGCCTAATGGCAAAAATATACAAACCTCTCGGAGGGAATTCGACCCTTCGGTTAGTACCGGAATGCGGCCGAATATTGGGTATGTCAAACCTTCGGTGAAAGTCCGTATAAGTAGGCCGCATATTTGGTTATGGCAAACTTCGGTGAAGTCGAGAAGTAGGCCGATATTGGGTATGTCAAACCTTCGGTGAAAGTCCCGAGAAGTAGGCGAATTAGGTATTGCTAGGTGTGTCATTCTAAAATTATTGGAGTAAGTTTGTTTGTGAAAAAAAATCAGAACTTGAGAACTTGTTATTTGAGAATTACAACTTGAAATGTGTATTTTTATATTGTTATTCAAAGGAATTAGAATGGTTGTTTTTTTGAGAAAATCTGCAAATGAGAATTGATTTATTGGAAAAAATTCACACACACAGGAATTAAAACCAAAGTAGATTTTGGTATAAATAAAGCATAGTGATTGGAATCATTGTTCATTATATGATTATGTATCATAATTTTGCGTGGAGCATCAGTCATTGTTAAATCTTTTCAAGATAACCTCACCTTTACTATAAAATTAATTCAGGTACCCGAGGTTTAATCCCTATTCGTGAGGCAATGGGGATACCATTTGATATTTTTTTTGATAATTTTTAATTCATGAAAAAACAATTGTCATATTTTATTTGGCCCGATGTGGTAAAAATTTGTACTAACTACATTTTGGCTTACGAATTTTTTTTATGATTATTAAAATATATTCAGGTTCCTTAAATTACACTTGGGGTTAAATTGAAATATGAAAACTTTTTTGGATCAATTAACGAATGAGGGGTGGAAAAATGAAATTTCGTTGTTTAAAAAAGGATGTGCAACCCAATCATGACAATTTATTACTAAATACTAATAATAATAATAAATAATACATTAATATATAAATAAATAACATAAAAAGATAATAATTAAGAAGGAGGAGAAATTGTGCGCGAGAGGAGAATTAAAAGGAAATGAATGTGAGAAATTTATCTGTGATGATTAGCCTAGATCATTAAAAAAGAGACTGAGGCTCTAACGGTGAGATGATGTCCGATTTACATGAAATTGCAGTATATTTTTCATGGATTATTATCTTATTAATTTTGTATTATCTAGCAATCATGGATAAGCATGGTCCAGGATAGGATTTTATTGTACTCCTGATTAATAACAAGTATATTTGTTGAGATGATTTAGTTTTGACTTTTCCGCATTTGAGTTATTGCGATACGTGTCGGTCTTTGGTGTGCAACGTGAGGAACTAAGCAACCAGTCGAGGGTCATTCTTTAAAGCCCAATAATTATTCTACACAACCACAAAAGCAACATATCCTGTTAAATCGTCACCTAACACGTCATTAGTAATCATCAGACCAGACATCTCGGAAGGGCTGACTTTTTTGGGTTGTCACAGTATGGCCATCGGGTTATGGACTGCCCAGCTGAAGGGCAGTTGAGGCTGTGCATCAAGGGCACAGTCACACAACCAAACACAGGATCAGACATAAGTTAGGGGACGCACCTACTTGTTTTCAGTGTGGGCCAAGTTGGACAACATCGTCAGTGGCATGCAGAGAGGGAACAGTCAGGAGCTATTGGATTGCAACCACCTACTCAATTAGTTCATGCATCAAGGGCCCGACTCCAACTTTTACAATCAGCACCGACTTCATAGCAGTCCAAACCACAGGCTATGCCAGGTTCCGAGAACACAGGGACGTGTTTTATGCATACATCAGCAGGGGGACCATCTGGACAGTAGGAACAACCCTTGGATACCGCGTGTACGAGTACTTGTCTTGTGTTTATTCGGGGCCTCGTGTTTTATCGCACGGGACATCCATTCATTCATCGCATCATCTTTTCTTTGGGCATTGGGATTGAAAGTAGATAGTGTTAGATATCAGTGCTATATTAGAACACTCTCCATTGGAGGAAAGAAGACTCTGAGACGATTGTCGATTTGTAAGTTCGAGATCACTAATGACGTTTCGTGTTTGACTTTATTGTGTTAGACATGACTTCCTTGCGACACTAATCCTTGGTATGGAGTGTTACTGACGACAAGGCCCTATAGATTGTGGTCCAGCCAGCCGTTGCTTTTTGTACACCCGAGAGGTAGTTTCGTTTTCATTCATGGGGGATCCGAGGTGTGGTCTTGCCTTTGTCCCTTCGCACTGACTTGCATATGCAAGGGTATTTGAATTTTCTTTCTCCACGTGCCTGTCGATGAGGTAGTGTAGTTAGCGTGCTTTGCCCACAAGTTTTGTTTGCAATTTTTCGGATGTCTTGCCGAGGATTTGCGTAAGTACCACCACATCGGGAGATGATTTTCTCCATTGACTTATACCGGGCACCGCGCCTATCTAATGCCCCTGTATCATTTTGCCAAACCGCAGAGTGTGCAAAGAACTAAGGTTCAAATGCAAGATTTGTTGGATAAGGTTTTTTTTTCCGACCTAGTGCCCTCACCATGGGGTCTTCGGCCTTATTTGCTAAGAAGAAGGATGGCCTTAGATGTGTATAGATACCGACGATGCACCGCGTAACGATAAAATAAGTATCACTTATCCACTTCCGAGGAATCGACGATTTTTTGACCATTTGAAAGGTGCGAGCTGCGTCTCGAGATTCGATTGGAGGTCGTGTTAATCAACATTGCGAAGTAATGAGGGGGACATTGCGAAGACGCTTTTCGCATCACCGCTAACGGGCATTATGAGTTTCTTGTGATGCCCATTTGGTCTTACTACGCACCAGCCAAGCTTTTCATGGATTTGATGAATCGTATCTTCATCCATATCTTGAATCGTTCGTGGTTGTATTCGGGGACGACATCGTGATCCACGCGCCATCAGTTTGAGTCACTGAAGGAGCATTGAGGATAGTGTTACAAACACAACAAGCTCTTGCGAGAGCACCGTTATGGCTAAGTGTTAGCAAGTGGCGAATTTTTGGTTAAACCTGAGTGGAAAGTCTTTAGGTCACGTGTGTCAGGAATGGAGTAGCTGTGGGAGTCATCGAAGATTGAGGCAGTGATGAATGGGGGGGGGGGGGAACGACCGAAGACCGTATTTGAGATTCGTATCTTCTGGTTTAGCCGTTACTACCGACGATTTGTAGAGGATTTTTCACGTTTATCGGCACCGATTACTCACTTACGAGGATTCGCTTTATTTGAACGATGCTTGCGAGCATTCCTTTTCAAGAACTTAAGAAGAGATTGATTCGGCACTCGCTTCTTGTTTCTACCTAAGCGAGAGTTGGGATATACCGTGTACTCTGCGATGCTTCCGGATGGTTTGGGTGCCGCTGATCCATGGGTAAAGTGATTGCCATATGGCTCTCGTCAATTAAGGACGCATGAACAAATATCCAACTCACGACTTTGAGCTTGCGGCGGTTTCTTTTTTTTTTTGCAAAAAAAAAATTGAAGAGTTGGAGACATTACTTGTACGGGAAGCGTTTTGAGGTTTTTCGACATAAGGTTTGAAATATCTATTTACCATAAGGACTTGAACATGAGGCAGCGACGTTGCTGAATACATGGAAGACTATGATTTTGATTTACATACAGCCGGGAAGGCCAACGTTGTGGCCGATGCGCTAGTCGGAAATCTCTTAGCCGTTGGCGATATTCCATTGGTGAGTGGAAAATGCATTCAGGAGTATCCGGTGAGTTTCGACTTACCCTCACTAGACGGTGAGTCGCTAGAAGGGCGGGGGGGAGGGGGGGGGGGGGGGGGCGTTATTCACATTGTCTGCATAGCCATCTCATTAGTTCAGGTCATGAGGCCAACAAGATGTTGGAGGCAAAGCTATTTGTTACCGATTGTTAGATGTGTAGCCCAACATATTGGGTTTATTAACCTGAGGAATCAAGGTTGAGGTATAATGTCTAATTATTCGTACCCTGTGTCTACAGAGATGATGTTCTGCGTGAGTTTCATCATTCGCGACTTTCATGCATCCTGGGAACGAAGATGTATCATGATTTGTTGTCCGCCAATTTTGGGGTGGAGCGAATGAAGAAAAACTTTGCCTTGTTCGTTCGAGATGTTTTGACTTGTCAGCAATGACAAACCGAACTCGAAACCGACGGTTTACTAGAACCAAACCACTACTAGTGTCAGAGTGGAATGGGACATATCACTATGGATTTCGTTACGGTTTTGGCCTAGGTCGTTGAAGAGGGCAACGACGCCGTTTGGGTTATATGTCCGATCGTGTGGAACTAAATCCGCGCATTTTCTCGCAATTTGTTTATCAAATTCGGGAGAGGATCTTGGAGTATTTAGTTCGTGAATCGTTCGACTGCATCACTGGGTTCCGGTCTCTATCGTTCGGATAGAGATCGCGTTTTCACATCGCTCTTTTGAAGGGGATGCAATCTGCCCTTTGTACGGATTTGAGCGTAGCACGACTTTCATCCTCAGACTGACGGGCAGTCTGAGCGGGCTATTCAGATTTTTGGGGAAACAAGCTTCGGCATGTGTACTCTATTTTGGGGATCATGGGAGGATCACCTACACTTGGGTGGTTCGCGATAACAATATTTACAGGCAAGCCTTGACTGGCACCTTTTGGGCATTGTAAACTGGCAGACCTTGTAGGTCACCTGTTTGTGTGGACCGCGTGGGGAGGCACACTTGCCAGTCGGATTGGGTTTCGTGATACAACCGGAAAGTAGTTTTTGATAGTAACTTTACTCACGGCGCAACGTCGTCAGAAGAGGTACAGCCGATCGGAGAAAACGTCATTTGGAGGTTACTGTGGGGGAGCACGTATTCTTGAGGGTTTCACCTAAGAGGGTTTGATGCGCTTCGGCATAGCGGTAAGCTATCCCATGTTCAATACCCTTTGAATTCTGATTGTATTGGGGCCGTGCATACCGTCTTGCCTGCCCCGAGGTTGGCCAATTTCACATGTTTTCATGTTTCTATGTTGCGGAAATACCGTCCTGATCCTTCACACGACATTTTGGATTGGGGTGATCGTTGACGGCAATGAGGATGTCACGTATGAGGAACGTCGATCGTGGTTGGACACTAGAGATCAGTTTTGAGAGGAATACTATCCATTGGGTGACGGTTTTAAGGCTTCAGCATAGGCGTGAAGAAGCACATGGGAACGCAAATAAGGGTTCGCGCAAAGTATCGCGGAGCTTTTGATCAATCAAGGTACGTTTATCTAATGTCGTGGAACGAAATGTCTTAAGTGGTGGAGGTTGTAAGGTTTTCATTTTTTTATTGCAATTTATAAATTTAATTAGGCCCATGTGGAGTAGTGGACCTAAGTTTTTTTTTATTTTTGGGACACATTGGAATAATTGGACTTGATGTAATTGAATTTGGGCTTATAGTGAGATTGGGGTTTATTTGGATCCCAAATTAGAAATTTAATTTGGTGTAAACCAACAAATCCTGAGAGCTCCTTCCGGTGGAGGATCCCTACCGTTTTGAATTTCCCCCAACCCAATGATCCCCACATCCTCTTTCCCACATCTCATTCTTCCCGCACATCATTATGTTTTCTCTTTCCTTTTCTCTTTTCTTTCTTTTTTTTAATCCAGTCGCTCTCTTGTCTATATCGAACTAACTCCCTCTCTTCTCCACCTCTTCTCTCTCTCGTCTCTCTCCTCTCTCCCCCGAATCCTTCTCCTTCTCTCACGATTCTGTCTCTTCCCTCCCCCTGGTGTCTGCGCCATAGTAAGAAAATTGGTGTTAGAGTGTTAGATCGGGGTGAGTAAGTGTGATCAGTGGTGATTATTTGGAGAGAATTGCTACTCAACGGGCTTCATATCTAGCCCATAATATCAGAGATCTGAGTATTTTGGATTCATCTCACTTCTTCATTTTTGGAGCTTGCTTGTATTTAATTGAGGTAAAGGGGGTTAGTTTGTTGGGGTTTTACGTGGGGTGTGGTTGTTAATTTTATATCAAATCTATGAGGCATTATTTTGAGTATTTAAACTTAAACAGAAAACTTGATTATAATATAAAAAAAAATGGTCACACGAGTGTTCACTTGGTGTGATTTTATATTTGGTTGTGTTAAATGATATGTTTTTGTTATTTCGTTATTGACATTACGCTGTTCAGCACTTGTAATTTTATTATGTTTGGATCGTGAAAATGGTTGTGAGAATGACGCGCTAAGGATATACCAAATTAAGATGGCTTGATAAGCCTGAATTGAAAGTCCTAGATTGCAAAAAATAATAACAACCGCCGGGAGGGAATGTCGACCGCTTCGGTTATTGACCGAGAATGCGGCCGGATATTGGGTAATGGTCCAAACCTTCGGTGAAAGTCCATAAGTAGGCGAAATATTGGGTATGTCAACCTTTGTGGAAGTCCGAGAAGTATACCGGAATTGGGATGTCAAACCGTCGTGAAAGTCCGAGAAGTATGCCGGAATTAGGTATTAGCCTAGGTGTGTCATTCTAAATTATGGAGTAAAGTTTTGTGAGAAAAAATCAGAATTTTGAGAAACTTGTTAATTTGCAGAAATTACACTTAACATGGGGTATTTTTATATGGTTTATTCAAAGGAATTAGATGTGTTTTTTTTGAGAAAACTTCACATTGAGAATGGATTTGATTGGGAAACTCACGGATTAAAACCAAAGTAATTTTGGTATAAATGAAAGCATATATTGTTTTGATCATGTTTTTCCATTATATGATTATGTACAAATTAATTTGGCTTGGAGCGCAAGTCCATTGTTAAATCTTTTCAAGATAACCACCTTTACTATAAAATTAATTTCATGTACCCCGAAAGAGTTTATCCGATTCGTGGGCATGGGGGATACCATTTTGATATTTTTTTAATAAATGTTTAATTTCCTGTACAAAAAAATTGTAATACTTTCTTTGCCCGATGTGGGTAAAATTTGTAGTAACTACTTTAATGCTTAGAAGTTTTTTTTATGAATTGTTAAATTAATTCAGTCATTAAATTACAACTTGGGGTTCCTATGAAATCATGTCAAATCTTTTGGATCAAATTAAAAGATGAAAGGGGTGAAAAATGAAATTTAATTTTGGTTAAAAAAGGATTGTTCAGACCCAATCCTTACTACTTTACTCAAATAATAATAATAATAATAAATAATAATATTATTAATCATCAAATAAATAAAATAAAAATATAATAAATAAAGAAAGAAAGAGGAAATTGTTCGCGTGAGAGAATTAGAAAGGAAATGAAAATGTGGAGAAATTATTGGTGTGTTAGCCTATGATCAAGAAGAGACTGAGGATCGAAACGGTGAGAAATGTCCGATTTAAAAATGCAATTTTCGTATATTTGCCATGGCTTATTATTTCTTATTTGTATTATATAGAGCATGATAGCATGTCCATGGGGACAGATTTATTGTCTCTTGATGTCATGACAATATATTTTTATATGATTTAGTTGTTGACTTTTTTCGCATTTGAGTATTTTGCTTTACGTGTCGGGTCTGGTTTGACGGGCGTGCAGAACTGTGTGTTTCTATTGTTGATAGTGTATAAACTTGTGATTTTGAAATCGAGGCCTATAGGTTTGTGTTATGGGGATCGTAATGGTTAAAAGTTGAGAATACGACGCTACACCACTCTTCACACTTGAATCTCCTCGTTATATTGCCCTTAACGGTTTGTAGATTGCTTAGCATATTGAGTTGTTTGAATTGCTTGCATGTTATTTTTGGTTTGAGTGGCTATTGTAAATTATCTTTGATACATACATGAGTGATGTTGGTGGGTAATCGTCACTGGAAGCCTCACCGAGACACCACCTCGTCACTAGGGGAACCCTAGGGATTTAACGGCTTGATCATCCGCTAATGCATTCGGGACGCTAGAAAGGAGACAGATTATTTTTTTTTTTTTATTTTTGTATAATTTGCTAGGGACTAGCAAAAGGTTTAGTTGGGTGTGTATTGGAATACATAATTGTAACCAAACCCGTTTAAAAAACCAACCTAAGTTGGGCCTTAGATTAGTTTAATTAGGTTTTTTTTTTGTATTTGTATTACGGTTGTGCTGAGTCCATTTCAGGATAAAGCAATAAAAGAGGAAGAAAAGGAGAAAAAAAAAAAGTCTGAGGGCAAATTACCTTCTGCGTTTTCGATACGCCAATGAAGAAGAAAACAACTG
>CM018912.1:8736443-8738943 GCA_009663005.1 Actinidia chinensis | reverse complement strand
CGTAGATCAAGCATTGTTGCGTTAGAAAAATATTATGTTTTGATATGGGAATATTTTTGAAATGGAAAGGAAATATAGCTACTTAGAGCATCTAAATTAGATTGGCTAAAAGTTATTTTTTATGGATTCTATAATAATTATGTTTTGAAATGACTAAATTATTTTTATAATTATATTTATAAGAATTAAAAAAACATAAAGATTCATAAAATTATTAAATATATTAATAGAATTCATAACAAATCTTTATTCCTAATAAAATATCTCATTACAATAGCTACAAAAATTCATAATAAAACTAATACGATTCATAACAAAATCAATACAATTCATAAAAATAATTTTTTTGACTATTCAAGCTGCTATTATTAGCTATTAATCTATTTAAATGTCCAAACTAAAATTTTTTATCTAATAACTATTAAATAAGATATGCATTATACATTCCAAATACGAGATGAGAATGTGTATTGTAACTTATCTCTCTTTTACTTAACGGGTCTCTGGACAAGGAGTGTTGTAGGATATCCAAATCTTATTTTGTTGGGTATTAGAAAATGATGGTTTTCTTTTTTCCAATAAGACTTCGGATAAAGATTTTTTTTTTATAAAAGAACTCACCGACATTTATGGGTTGTTTTCTAAAATCGTTTTTGGTCCTTTAAATTACCAAAAGGATTTTTTTGAGGCCTTTTAACAAATATTAAAGAAAATTTTTTAATTTTTTTGTAGCATTGGAAAATTCAAATACTCACTTGACATGTTACTCGCCTAAAGAATTAATGAGGGACATCTTGTTGTGAGGTGTGGTGGAACCCATGTTGTACGTAATTTGAACTTTTTAATTAGTAAAGGTTGTCAATATTATTATTCATAAAGAAATTCAAGTTAGTCGGAAATTGATACTCCTGTGATTGAAATTAGTGTATTCTCAAAATTATAATTGTCATTTATTTTTTTACAAGATGAATGTTTTTTGATTATATGATTATCGATGTTGATGGATTTAAATTATTGTATAGATGATCGATCTTCTTGATGAATCCTTCTGAATGAATGGTTCAGATTATATAAGTAGAATCCAAATCTAAGGAAAACGAGCCGATCGACCGGCATGCTATTGCATCATCGTTATCTGTTCTTTTTTGTGTTTTTTCTCATTTTCCTAGTCCAATCAAAAATAGAAAAAGTGTTAACGAAAATTATTGGCAGGTTTTATGTTCACAGTGGTGTCCAGTGAGCTGATTATTCGCAAATGTGTCAGCGACGTGGAGTGCAGGACGTATTGTGTCCCAGGCCCTGGATTTTGCATTGATGGTTTCTGCTCTTGCGTTGTTACTTCGCACTCTGAAGCTAAAAACGTTGGTAGTGGCAAACCCACTTCCGTTCTCAAGGATTGATCCGAAAACTTTGTCCATCCCAATGTGTGTGTGTGTGTAACTGATACAACCTTATAGTAACGAATCAAAGAATGCTACATATGTCAAACTTGGAACACATTAGCCGAACAACAATCAAATAAAGTGGTTCTGATTTTACAAAACAATGAAGTATAATTGCGTTCTATGCTCTGTTATTCCCTGCCTTTTACGGCTTATTTATTTATTTTTTGCTTTCTCGTATTCGCAATGTCATTTTAGTCCCTGATACATTATTTGTCCTCCCCCCCCCCAAAGAAAAAAAACCCACTCTTCGCCCACCCTGCCATATATGAAACTACCATCCCCACCAACTACCACCGACCATCAACTCCATCAACCAATGATTACTGGCGGCGAAGGAGGTGGTTGTTGGCAACAGTGTTCGGGGGTAGTTGGTGGGATCTAAGTCACAAATCTGTAGTTCGGGAACAGGAGCAAGAGAGGGGATGTAAATTTAATCTTAACGTTGTTATTTGATTAATAACTCATGAATTCAGAATTTTGAATTATCATGATTTTCACAAATTTATAAAGCAGAAATACATAAAATATACCTGCGGCCATAATAGCAAACCTTTTGGTGATTGACTTTAATATCTTTTTAATTTTCTAGAAACCGTGTTTCTCTCTCTTGACCTTTAATACTTGCCTCTAGCATTGCATAAGTTTTATCTCATGCTAAATGGTATATCTATTAGAGAACTTAATTGCACTTCAAGTCCATATGCTACATTTTGCATAGAATTACATCGTGACTTGAAATTGTGTTTTGAAAGTTCAATTAAGTGTTTTAGACATACTTGCATATTGAACTTACAAACCATTTGATAAGGTTGAACCCTTCATGCCTTATACAAGTAGTGAGTTATTTTTGTCACGCCCCGCAACCTGGCCTATGCGGATCGTGGGCACGTGTTGGCTGGTGGCTGGCCCACCAAAGCTTACGTATCATCATCCTGTACATGCTCATCTAAAATGATATAAATGTTTTTTTGATGTGATACAATGTACATTTATAGGCAGATGACCAATTTCCTTAATAGACTTAAACTCTACCAACCCATCAAGGTAGTTGTAGT
>CM018912.1:8686443-8688943 GCA_009663005.1 Actinidia chinensis | reverse complement strand
GTACCTCACGTCAGTCTTCTAAACATTCAAAAGGCAAAGACTACTACCACAATCTACTGGGTTCTTCTAGAAAGAGATCAAATTACGCAACTTTATATATAAAAAAAGCCCTAATGGAATTTTTGTTGGCCTAATTGACATGAATTGCGCAACTTAGATGTTTGGCTTATGGGGTAAATATAACGTAATTATAAGCTAAACAAATATTCATAACCAAACGCTCTTCTATTTTGTTATTTTCGGCTTCTGCTCTTCCAAACCCTTTATTTTGATCAGTAAAGAAAGTAATATTTTATTAATTTACACCGTAATAAATATTCAGAAGTATTGGTTATACGATTTTATTTTTTAAAACAATAAATTAAAATCACTCCAAAGAAATAAATTAAGGCTTCCGTTTGGAATTAGTTTTTTTTTTTCGGCTGGCTTTTTTTTAAGTAAATAAATAAAAAGTCAGTCAGAATTGATTTTTTTGTTTTTAGTTTTTTGTTCCGTTTTAGTAAAGTAAAGTCAGAAAAACAAAAAGTCAAAAAAATTTAATTTTTTTTGATAACAAATTTTAAAAAAAAATTGACTTATTAATGACCAGCCCCTAAGTCTTTATATGAAAAGATAAATGTCATTTTCGTTGCCATGTCATGAAATTGTAAGGCGGTGAGAGCAGTCACGTGAACAGCACATGGAAGTAAAAAACATAAACACTTGTCAAAATTTTCTATATAAGGTGCAACAGACCATCAGGTTTTCTCTTAGGCAACAAAAAAACAAAAAAAAACTATGAAGATAGTTCCTTTAGAAGAGCTGATTTTTGGAATAGCGTTTGTTGCTGTTTTTGTAATTCTACAACTTCCCAAAAAGGACATAGATGGCAATTCAGTACCAACCGTCGTATTTACGGATAAGCCCTCGCTGTTTCATGGTTTTCTCTTGGCTCTCAACTTCGCTTTCACCGGCGCTGTGATGACAATATCTCTCCGGGAGAGATATCCGAAAATCGCTAGGTATTGCCGGGGACTTGCCGTGGTTTCGATAGTGGGAGCTGTAGGTGTGCTGGTGTGGCTGGCGCTGTTGTCCTCAACTTGCATGGGGCATGTTAGTAATTTGAATAATTATACGTATAATTCATAAATTATCGAATAAATTATTTTATAATTACATAAAGTGTGGGTTTCATAATATTTCTTGGGTGTGAGATCCGACTTGTGAATATGAAATAATTCATGAAGTGTACCTAAAATTATTTTTTAGGATGTATTATGGTGCACGTACAGTAATTGATAGTTTTTGGACAGTTGTAGATGTGTTTGGTGTTTTTTTTTTTGTTTGATGTCTAGAAAGTTGTAACTTCCGGTGAATATTATGTCATGGGGTATCTTAGGTCAATGATTGATTATATGAATTTAAATATTTAAATGTGATCGCCATAATACTGTGTAAAGGGGTTTTTATTCACGCTTATGTACTTTTATTTTGGTTCACTTTTTCTTTTTCTTTTTATAAAATCTCATTTATATACCCAAAAGCAATTAATTAAGGTCTTAATAAGAAGACAATTAGTTTTTGAAACTTTAATGTTCCCACCAGAGATAATTGTCAATTGTCATACGTAACCGCTAATTGAAAACATATTGAGATATTTCATCTCGGCTCGTCTCCAATAAATTTTGAATTTCAAGTTTTAATAAATTTTGAAGTTCGTTAAGCTTTTCAAAAAGTTTGATAGAAAGACATGCTCAAATTGATAAAGCTTATCGTCTATAAAAATACCAAGCTACAAAGCTTAATTCGTAATTGGTAGTAATTGGTAGTTTTTGGACATTTGTAGATGTGTTTGGTGGTTTTTTTTTGTTTGTTGCATAGAAATATGAAACTCCTGGTGAATATTATGTCTTGGGGCATCCTAGGTCGATGATTGATTATATGAACTTAAATATGCTAGGTCGATGATTGATTATATGAATTTAAATATTTAAATGTGGTCGACATAATATTAGTCTTGATACTGTGTAAAGGAGTTTTTATTCACGCTTATATACTTTCATTTTGGTTCTCTTTTTTTATAAAATCTCATTTATATACCCAAAAGCAATTAATTAAGGTCTTAATAAGAAGACAGTTAATTTTTGAAACTTTAATGTTCTCACCAAAGATAATTATCAATTGTCATACGTAACCGTTAATTGAAAATATATTGAGATATTTTATCTCGGCTTGTTTCCAATAAATTTTGAATTTCAAGTTTTAATAAATTTTGAAGTTCGTTAAGCTTTTTAAAAAGTTTATATAAAGACATGCTCAAATTGATAAAGCTTATCGTCTATAAAAATATCAAGCTACAAAGCTTAATTCGTAATTGGTAGTTTTTGGACAGTCGTAGGAATGTTTGGTGGTTTTTTGTTTTTTGTTGCATAGAAATATGTAACTCCTGGTGAATATTATGTCATGCGGCATCCTAGGTGGATGATTGATTATATGAACTTAAATATTTAAATGTGATCGC
>CM018912.1:8666443-8668943 GCA_009663005.1 Actinidia chinensis | reverse complement strand
GACCCTGCAGTCAGTACCCTACCATGTCCAGCATCCTACCACTCAGCACCTGCACGTCGCTGTGGGGTACTTACAGTTCTGACCCGCCAAATTGTCTAGTGTTCAATTGTCCCTATTTTCTGATTTCTTCAAATTTCCCTGAATTTTTGATTTCTTCAAATTATCCTGAGATTCTTGTCTTGACTAATTTGGACCCTCTGTTCCAATTTGGCCTCAGTTTCTGCTATTTCTGCTCTGTTATTGTTGTATCTGTTATTTTGTAATCAGTTTCCATTGTTCGTTACGATTTGGAAACTATGGTAGATCTGATGTTTGCTAGGCCTATTATTATCACTCTGGATTGTCCCACTATATACCATGGTCCGCAGGCGTGTCCAGTTTCTCAAGGGAAGAAAACTTTGGTGTTTGTTACTGGTGATATTCGCACCGACTAGGGTGGCAGCTGAACGCCTACTGAGTTCATTGTTCGATGAGAATGGGATAGAAAATCATCAGATTACACGTGGATCCCGTAATACTTCTATTCCTTCTATCAGTCTACAGTTTGGGCATTTAACACTGCCCATACCATCGGGGATTTTCTAGCCACCAGGTAGACTACTGCGATCTGGCTTGTCAGTTCCAGCTCTTTACTTCCCTGTGCCCGACAGAGACAGGGGATCCTGGACATCATTAGTGCTTCTGCCTCCGATATTTTCCTATATGGGCCATTGACTCCCTCCAACCTAGTGGTTATGGTCTGGTGATTCGACCTTGTTTTGCCACTTATCCGGATCAGAGGCAGGCGTCTTATTTTGTTTCTTATGGGATTTATTTTTTTTTCCTCTCGGATATTTATGAGCCGTTTTTGAGCCGCTCGGCTTCATCGCAGTCCTCTCCCATAATTGGATCAGGCTATATCTGAGTTGGTTATCTTATGAGAACTCGTCTGGGCCTGATTCGAGTTCCCATGTGGACCCTACTCTGCGGCCCTTGTTTCTAAGGCGTGGCTCTTTTTGGTGTTCTCGAGGTTTTTCAACCGCTGGTACTCAATCCTCTGGTTCAGCCTCTCGGCATAATGGTGCACCTTTGGTCACGCACTGATCATCGCTTGCTTACCTGCCCTGTTCGGTTTTGCCAGGTATTGTCCCGGCAAGAAAGGCCCTGGTCCTTATAAGTCTGATTGTCCCAACATCCTAACCCCCGTATATACTCGTCCTCAGGCCACTGCTGCTATCTGTTGAGGTTTCCTCTTCTGCTTCCACACCTCCTAGCTCTCGACTGTCAGTGATCTCCGGCACTTGTTTCAGTAGATTCATCAGCTTCCGGTAATCCCTCTACAAGCAAAAATGCATGTCTGCCTCTTCCAGGTAATATCCCCATGGTACTTTGACTCTGGAGGGTTGCAATCATATGACCTCTATCTTCTCTTCTTTCTCATAATCATCTGACTCTTCATTCCTGGTATCCCATACTGCTAATGGAATCTGCTATGACTGTTGATCATGTTGGACATGTTCTACTTCTGCTTTGGTCTCTTCCCATACAACTATGTTCCTCAACTTCTCTAGGCTTATTTTCTGTTGGTCATTATGTGATCTTGTACTTCCTGTTTTTTCCCTCTAACTGGTTGTGTTTGTCCAGGATCCGCAGACGGGTCGGACTCTTGGGATAGTCTAACATGGTCGACTGTTCCAGCTCGTTCCATCTTCACATTGCCTGTTCTTACTGCTGACACCACTTCTCTTCTCCTTCGTCACCAGCTTTTGGGATTTGCATTCCCGCTTAAGTCAGTGTCGTTTACGACGGTTACGTCTTCTGTATCTAAATGTGTCTTAGGCATCCTACTCTTAATGAACACCTAATTGTCAGTTTTGTCAGCTTGCCAAACAACCTGCTTTATCTTTTATAAAAGTTTTCTTCTCTTATGCTCCTTTTGACTTAAGTTCATTCTGATCTTTGGGGTCCTTCTCCCCACCAATACTATGGGCGGCTCACAATATTGTGTTATATGTGTGGGATGATTTCCTCTCGATATACTGGCTTTATCTCTTAAAAAATCCGATCTCAATTACAACAGACTTACTATGATTTTGCTCACTGGTTTAAAACCCATTTTCCGAGATATCAAGGTCTTCTCTTAGACAATGCTCAAGAGTACTGTGATTCCTCCTCCTTCCTTATTTTTAGAGCCCATGCACTCTTCCCACAGATCTTGCCCTTATCCCTCTCAACAGAATGGGTGAGCCGAGCGTAACACCGTCATTTACTGGTACTACTCGCTCTCTGCTTCCTCTCTTCTGGTTGTCTCGATAGGTTCTGGGGGGAACTGCTCCTTACCGCGACCTACACTATTAATCGGGGAGCCATCACCCCTTCTTATAACTTTACTCCATATGGCGTCTGTATGGTACTCCTCCCGATTAGCATCTCTTGTGTTTTTATTGTGCCTCTTTGGTCCTTGTTACTCACATGAGCGAATAAACTTGGCTTAGGTCTCGTCCTATGTTGCTTTCTTGGG
>CM018912.1:8656443-8658943 GCA_009663005.1 Actinidia chinensis | reverse complement strand
CCAAACATGTCGGAACCACTACCACGCTATTATCCCTCCGGCTTTGCGCTATGGAAGCAATAGCGGACGTGAACTATGGCCTTGCAACGTGGGGTCCCAACGAGATAAATCGCACTCGCCCCCGTGAATGCAAAGTGGAGACCCCAATAGACAAACTGAAAGACGGAGGGCTTGTCCCTTACATATGAAAGTTGGAACTGGGTTAGCCCCCTATTTTCCCTCATATTGCACTTGAGCATCCCCAGAGCTGTCACAAATGAAACCGCCAAAAAATGATCTCGCCTCCAGAGGACCAAGGAAATTGATCACCTTCACTTTCTCATGTATTCATTATTTCTAGCAAGCAAAAGAAAAGAGAATACCTTGGTTTGGAATGATAATAGCACGTATTCATCAGCACTTGTGATATCACATTCAATAACCATGTATGCATGCTGGGATCCATTTTGCCATCGTGGTAGAGGTGTCAGCGGCCTTGCCGGCACGGAAACGGCACGGCACGGCACGAAAAAACGCCGGCACGGCACGGTATAAGTTTCGGCAAGGGCGGCACGGCAACTGCACGGCACGGTCTGACGGCCACGAGGCACGGAATGGTGGAGCAGCACGTGCACTGGCACGGCACATAGTTGGCCTGACACGGCACGACACGATACTGCACGTTCAATCCCGCACGGCACGACATGGGGCCGACACGATAGTTGGCTTGGTTTTAGCACGGGCACGCACAGACTTAGTCAAGCCACGACACGAGCTGCACTAAAGTGGCAAGAATGATTAGTTATTAAATAAATTAAAATCAAATTTTAATAAAATAAATTACTTGTCATAATCAAAATATTTTTTTTTTAAAAAAAAATTAAATAATAAATTTTGACTTGTTCCATGGGCTATGGCCATAAAGAAATAATAATAAAAAAGATAATATATATTTTTTATTAAATAAAATTGACTTTTCAATGCCATAATAAGAAAAAATTGAGAAAATTTAAAATAAAAATTATGAATAATAAAATTAATAAAAATAAAATAAAATAAAATTAACGAGAGGTTACTCGGTCAACCCACAATCCTGACATGGATATCTTCTTTATCCGCTGAATTAACGATGGGTGGCCATAACCCCTCAGAATTACTCTTTTTTCACTTTCGTCTTTTTTTACTTTTAAATATAACGAGTGGTGGCATAACCCTCAAAACGTTGCGTTTTGTCACTTATATCATGTGAGAGAAAAAATATGCAATTGAGACAAATTTAATTCGTCCCCAAACTAATTTTAATTTCTTGTAGTGACGGCAGACCTGAGTCACTACGGTTAAGTACGTCAGACCGCAGGACATGACACGATGAAAAAAACGGACACACATCCGCCCAACCAACCATACATTAAAATAATGGGCACGGCACACAGCACGAGTGAGTAGACGGGCACAGCACGGCATGGCACGAGTCATACGACTTAGTAGCGGGCCGGCAATGACATAGCACGATTAAGTAAATGGGGCCCGGTATGGCAACGCACGGTATACCAAAATGGCACGGACACGCAAGACACGATATAAAAAAAAATGCACAATACGGCACGAAAGGCACGGCAAGACAAGGCACGTTAAGTAAATGGGTCAGCAAGGGCACGGCACGAAGCACGGTTGGATGAAAGAAAAGTGGTTACGCACGGAACGGTAGGCACGTGACACTCTAAGCGTAAGATTGAACTATGCCCTTCACTGGTAAAGGGTAAAGAGATTTACCTCCCTGAGTGATTTGTAATGTTTCAATCTAATCAAACCAAAATTTCTTTTTATTTTTTTCTTTTTTTTTTTTTTCATTTTTTTTATAAAATAAATAAGCATGAAAAACAATATATTAAAGTCATTCTAAAAGCTAGATTACTCTCGCCTTCTCAACTCAATTCACTTCCAAACTTACTCTCACCCACAGCCATCACATAACTAAGACACCTATTAAGATAATTTCCACATAAAAATGTAATTATACAACACCCATCAAGCTTACTACCCAAAATTATCCCAAATCATACAAATATCATATTTAAGATCGAATAGTGACTCCAAATATTAATTTTCTGAAAATTCAAATTATTGTCCGAAAAATCATCAAATATTTTTTCAACAATTAGTCATATATGGGTATAACATATAAATTTCATAATTCCAAATTAAAAAATATTTTTAAAAAAAAATTAAAGAAAATAACTTTTGATTGTTTCATGGCTATGGCATAAATAATATAAATAATAAAAAAATATATATATATTTTGATTAAATAACTTGACGTTTCAAATGCCATAATAAGAAAAAAATTGAGAAAAATTAAAATAAAATTATGAATAATAAAAATAAAAAAATAATAAAAATAAAATAAAAATTAACGCGAGGGTTACTCGGTCAACACCACAATCTGACATGGATACTAGTCTTTATCGAATGAATATAACGAGGGGTGGCATAACCCCTCAGAATTACTCTTTTTTACATT
>CM018912.1:8642093-8651343 GCA_009663005.1 Actinidia chinensis | reverse complement strand
TTTACATTGGGAAGGGTATGGTTTTGATGGCTGTTTAAGCTAATGTATTGTTCCCAATGTTTCAAAAATTGAATAAGAATGCTACTCCTTCTGCGTACTTGCTTGAGTCTTCTTATTTATGGCACGGAAGATTAGAGACATGTGAATTAGGAAAACATTAAGGAAAATAGCTTAAATTGAAAGTGTTACCTAAATGTGATATAGATCCTAATCCAATGTGAAATTTGCGTGGAACCAAAATTGAGTCGAACGTCATTTAAAATATTGAAAGATCGACTGAACCTCTAGAATTAATTCACAGCGATGTGTCGTGATTTAAAACTAATTCAACTAGGAGGAAAGAGGTATTTGTGACCTTTATTGTGACATACTAGATACAGTTATGTGTACCTAATTCAGAAGCAAGGATGAGGCGGTGGAGATGATTTAAAATCTTCAAAATTGAAATGGAAAATCACTTAAGCCAAAAGATTAAGATTTTGAGAAGTGTAGGGGTGGTGAATGATGAATCACCTTTGGGAATTCTGCGCTGAACATGGAATTATCATCAAACTACTGCCCCTTATTCTCCACAACAAACGATATTGCTGAACGGAAAAATCGTACATGAAAGAGATGATGAATGTTATTGATTAGTTCTAGACTATCACAGAACCTTGTGGGGCTGGAAGCGATTCTGAACGCTAATTACTTATAAATAAGTGACCCCATGAAAAATTAGAGAAAATAACCTTTGAGTATGAAAGGAAAGAGTCTTCTATAACTTACTTAAAGGTGTGGGGGTGTCTATGCAAAAGTAATGGTCCCTACCAATAAAGTCAGAATTGGGCCAAAGAAAGTGAACTGGGTTTTCATTAGTTGCACATAATAGTAGTGCAATATAGGTTTCTTGTGCATAAGTCAGAAATAAATGACAGTCATGAAAACACAGTGATCGAGTCAAGGAATGCAAATTTCTTTGAGATATATTCTTTACAAGAATGCACAAGAAGCAAGTTCTTTAACAAGAACAACTGATGAAAATGTGGGTCAAAGATCCATAGAAGAGGACAATTGAAGATGAACGAGCGTAGAAAGAGGGCAGAGAAAAGTCTACATCTTTTGGTCCTGACTTTTTGATATTTTGTTAGAAAGTAAGCTCAAGTTTTAAGGAAGCATGTATTGTCCTGAAAGAACCTCAATGGAAAGAGGCTGTAAATAGTGAAATTGCGTCCCATTCTTCAAAACCAGCACTTGAGAATTGGTCGATCTTCCTCCTGCTACAAAACCCTTTGGATATAAGTGGATATTCAAGAGGAAAGATGAAAGCGGATGGATCAATTGATAAAACAATGCGAGACTTGTGGCAAGGATATAGACATAAAAAGGGTCTTGATACTTATACATATTCACCTGTAACAAAGATAAACATCTATAAGAATATTAATAGTTATAGCCCAGCTGTTAATAATCTAGAAAAATCATCAATGGATGTTAAAACGCTTTTTTAAATGGGGATTTAGAAGAGAAATTTACATGGAGCAACCTGGAGGGTTTGTAGCTCCTGCGAAAAGAAAAGAAAGTGTGCAAGTTGCGTCAAAATCCGTGTATGGATTGAAACAATACCAAAACAATGGAACATGAAAAATTTGATAGTGCAATGTTGTCAAATGGTTTAAAAACCACTGAATATGATAAGTGTGTCTATGTGAAGAATACTGAAAAGAATATGTCATTATTGCCTATATGTAGATGACATGATCAAGGCTACAAAAAAGATGTGACCTCCAAGTTTGATATGAAAGACTTAGGGGTTTGCAGATGTATACTAGCGGATTAAGATCCGGAAATATTTAGAGGAATAATCTTGTCCACCAATCTCATTATATTGAGAAAATCTAGATAAATTTGACAAGAATAGTGATGGTGTAGCAAAAAACAACCTGTGGAGCAATACCTCTCACCAAGAATACTGGAGAGGGTATCTCAGTTGCAGTCTTCTTAGATTATGGCAATTTAATGTATTTGATGAACTGCACGGAGACTGACATTGCATACTCAGTTAGAAATGAGAAGATTACAAGTAATCCGGAGGAGAATCACTGGAAAGCTATCGTTAGAGTACTTCGGTATCTCGATACACAAAGGATATGGATTGCATACACTAATTATCCACTGTGGAGAAGGATATTATGATGCAAAACTGGATATCGAAGTAAAGATTCAGATCCACAAGTGAATATGTCTTTCTATTGGTAGTGCCGCAGTGTTATTGAAAATCTTCTAAACAAACGTGTATTGCTAGATCAACAAGGAAGCGAGTTCATTGCCTGGATAAAGCAGGAGAAAGAATCAGAGTGGTTCGAATTTCTTAGAAGAATTCCAAATTGCCAAAAACTGTGCCTCAATATGTCTACATTGTGTAGTAATCAGCAATTGGAAGGGGCACAGAAGTAAGAGTTAGAACGGTAAGTCCAGACATATTCGTCGTAGACATAATACCGCTGAAGTAACTGCTCACAAATGGAGTTATCTCTATAGGACTATGTGAAGTCTAAAGATAATATCGCGGATCCGCTAATCAAAAGGGTACTGAGAGCAGGTTTGCAAATCATCGAGGGGGATGGATTAAAGCCTATGTCAAAATAGTAGTCATAGTGGATACTTTGACCTTAGTTGCTGGAGATCCCAAGATCTAGGTTCAAAGAGATAACTAAAGTATGGTAAATTAAAAGAGCACTGAAGAGATATATCTCTTACATTCCAATGATAAATTAGTCGTAATGTAAGAAGGATAAGCTTGCTTTTACTGACTCTTATGCTTGAAATTCAAGCCTAGATAGCAGAATACTCGTGATGAGAGTCAACTTGTGAGTATATGTGAGGGCAGCATCAATGAAATTCAAGGCCTGAATTCTTTAAACACTCATAGAACCAAGGCAGTGTCGGGCAAAACGGACAACAATAGGAGAACGAATAAAGTGTTGGAGGAAATCTGTGTGATGCCTATGTCTTGGTTTACACAAACGGTAGAACAGTTCAGACATCGCATTCAATGTTCAGATAGTAGATCGTAGTTTTTCCCAAAAGAAGGTTCAAGGCCGAAAGTTACTTTTTGTTACAGGAAAGTACTCTGTTGATCTCTTCTGAGCCCAGTGAGGGATTCCGGACCAATATCATTTCAGGGGGATGTAGAAAAATTTTAAATTTTGAATAAAAATTTTGAATTTGAATGGTATATTGTCCATTAAAGTGGTGCTTAATGGATGGAGTTACAAAAGAATTATGGCTACATTATCACCACATGATTGTATCATTCCTTGCAATGAATGAGAAGGGATCCCCACTCATATATAAAGCCACTCTCCTCTTTGTTTCAAACCAAACAAAAGAACAAGATCTGAGAGCGCACACTAATCTGAGAGAGCTTTTCTTTTTAGCTTTTTTGTCTTTCCATAGGAGATCAAAAAAATACTGTGAGTTCAATATTATATTTGTGTTATCATATTCACTGAGTTGGTAATATATACACAACATAGGTATATATATCTTAATTGTTCTTTAAAATTGATCGCAAAGATTTATTTCAGCTCATCATAGAGGTTCATCAAGAAAAAAACAAGAAAAGAGATTCATGGCTAACTATATTTTTTCTCTTCTCTAAAAAAAATACTCTCATATATAGCGGGTTGGAAAGCTTAGCGGGAAACCCAGCTGTGGAGGTTTCCCCGAGGTAAAACGAAATGACTTTATATTTTTTTTATACTAACGGCGTCTTGAGCCGTTAAGTTTTTCTGGGTGCATTAAATGACATGCAGCCACGTGGCATAAGATTTGGTATAGAGTTTAGGTATAGGTGATCTTAGGCCATCAGATAAATATGCCCAAAAAGGAAAGGTGTTGGGGTTTGAGATCCTCCGACCCTTAAATTTAAGACTCATCAAAAGCCCATGGCCCATAGGTCGACCCAGGCCCGGCTTGGCCCGGCGGGTCCAAGCCCAGCCCAAGCTTAGGTTAGTATGGGCTAGGCTTGGGCTCAATTTTAAAGCCCATGGTTAGTCCCATGGCCCACCTTGAAGGCCCAACCCACGGCCCACAATAATATGATTGTTAATTTTTCAAGATGGAAAAAAACTAATAATCTTAATGGTCTTCAGACTATTTTTCTTCGAATCGAACCGTCTATATTTTACGTGGGAGTGATTTTATAATCTATGAAAAAATTAAAGTAAATTAATTATCATTGCGTACTTGATTGAAGGAGATAAATTTTTGATTTTTAATGAATCAATATCCCGATGAAAAGATTTTCAATACCCGATAGATTTTAAAATTTGCAAGAGTGGTTAAAACAGCAAGAAAAACAAAGTAAAAGTTTTGGATCATTATAATTGTGTTGCGATTATTTGGCTATCGTACATTATCTTATAGCATAATAGGTTAGTTTAGAATCAAGTAAGTTTGATGTATATGATTGGAAGGCAGATGCAGACTCGATTTTTCGATATTCGATTTAAAACGTTAACGATTTATTCTTATCATTTCTATTAGGTTTTTCTGAAAAATGCGTGGCGTCAAAATCGAAAAACGACTGATCTGATCACATTTGGTGCATCTATGAGCAATAATATCCTATAATGCCATGACTTGAAAGCCATTAGAATAGTTTTTTTGAATCAGAACGTCTAGATTTAAGTAAGAGGATTATATCCTCTATGAAAAAAATAAAAATGATTAAATATCGTTACGTAATTGATCGAAAGATCATTATCGCATAAATAATAAAAAATGAAATTAATATGCCCGATAAAAGACTTTGTGTAAAATCCGATAAATTTTTAAATTTGGCGAGGAGTGATTAAAAATAGAAAGGACAACTAAAATGACGATGTGATCGTCATAATTAGGTTGCGATTGTGTGATAGGGATAATATTTTAATTAAAATTTTATTATTACAAAAAAAAAATATTTACGCCTAAGAGTCCGTAATCTCCAAGTCCCCAGGCCTGGCCCATAGGCCCAAGCCCGTCCCGTAGTCCCAGACTCAGGCCAATAGGTCCAGGCCAGTGAACTGGGCTTGGGTCTCATCTTTTTGGCCCATGAATCGGCCTAGGCCAGCTAAGATGGGCCTGGGCCGGCCTAAGCCCGGCCAATGATGACCCTTAGACCCTTTTATCTATACTGAATTTGTTCGGCCACTCATGGTTCGACACGTGTGCATCTCCTATAAAGCTAAAATACCAAACCCACACTAGATCCTTCTCCATAAATGAAACCCTCAACTCACTGTGTCGGTTCAAGCAAACCTCCCTCTCGCCTCCCGTCCTCATCTCTCACCCCCTTCCATCCTTCAACTCCCATAATCGCGATTCGATTTCGACGAACAGACAGTGAAGGTTTATCCTCTCATTTTAATTTCTTGTGTAAAATTACATTGAATGGATATGGTTTCTTACAATGTCACAATATACACCTTTCATTTCAATTTCTTGCGTGACATTGAATGGATATGGTTTCATACAATGTAACAAAATGTAGACCTTTCACTTCAATTTCTTGTCAATTAACTCAAATTGTTGTATGAAATTTTTCTATGCTATTTTAATGCTCAAAAACATTATTTATGCAAAATAACAGGTAACAACTACAGTACATATATCTAAAAATAGTGCATATGATGGCTCGTGTATAACATTATTACAATAGATTGTAATATTCACCACAACCAAGGACGGAATCAGAGTTTTATCTTTTGGTGGGTCAAAATATAAAAGTTGAACTAACTAGAAGGGTCGTATTGTATTTATGTAATATATATAAAAGAGGTAGGTACTAGGTAGTATACTAAGGGGTTATGGCAGAAGTAAGGGGGTCATGATCCCTACTGTCGATGCTTAGGTCCGTCCCTGACCACAACAATTATAGCAAAAATAAAATTATTATTATTTATCCCAAAAATCATAATATTTACCACATAATTAATATGTAATAAACTATTTTAAATTATTTTTAAGATACACCCACACACCACGTACAACCTATCATAATATTCACTACCATAACCGATCGTAACATCTTAATAATATATTCAATGAGTAATACAACTAAGTCATGTATATGATAAGTTGTCAAAAACAAATTCAATTCTTCATAATTGTGTAACTTGTTTCAGTTTTACCATTTATACTAAAATAATAAATTATTTGTCAACTAAATATAATTTTCTTTAAAAATGTAATCATTCACACATTTTCATTAACTTCCAAATTATATTTTCATAACCAAATTTTATTTTACCTGGAATTATTTTTAAAATTAAACAAAAATTAATGCCATAACTTATTAAAAAATATGTAAAATTAAAAATAAAGTAAAGTTCACTCACTTCACCTAAGATTTCTCACAAATATAATAAAACTAAAAATTCCCCTTACCTCCTTGACTTTTGAAACTATTATTAAAATTCTTCCCAAAATTAATTTTTAACAAAAAGATAAGATTATCCTTAGATTTAGGGCTTCATATTCCTTTTTTCTCAATACACTAATTAACTACCCTATATTTATTTTTTATTAATAAATATTTATTTAAAAAAGGATCCAAACAATTTACTTTTTGATTTTTCCTAATCCAAACGTAATTAAAAAAATTAACTTTGTTATCAAAGTTAACAAAATCACAACAACAACAAAAATTGTTTATTTATTTTTTCTCAAAAAACCACCATTTATTTCTAAACTACCCCATCTTTACTTTTTATCAATAAATAAAATTATTGTGAACATGTATTGTACATGAAGAGAAGTAAATTTCCATGCTCTTGGATCACCACAATCTGGAACATAACGACTTTACACCCTGTTTGGCACTCGGATTTGTTTTCGGATTTGGGAGTCTCCAGATTTGTTCTCTCTCTTCTTGTCTTTTCCATGGTTTGGCACAACTTTTTCTCTTCCTGATTTCTTCTTCAACTGTCTTCCAAATTCATCCATAGCCAGACATACGATGGACAGGGGTACCCCCGTCCGTGGTCACGCGGCACTCTGCGTGGTGGTAAAAGACCGTTGTGCCCTCGTGCTGGAAGAAGAAGAAAGGCGTTTTTGGCTGTGAAAGAACGGACGTCTCTCTCTCTAGGCTTAACAATCAATTGGAGAAGATGAACCAGGGCATGAATAATTTTATTTGGATAAATTACACTGACCTCCCCTGAAGTTATGGATTAATATACAAAGAAACCTTGACGTTTAAAAAATTATAATTACCTCCCCTGAAGTTTGAAAATTATAATAGATTTCCCCGCAATTTTAAACCCACAATAATATCTAAATTATATATTAATATTTAAATTTAATGTTTATTCGGGTTGTCGCAAAATCGTCCACAAATTTGTGAACACAAATTTGTGAATTGGGGTGAATTGGGAGTCCCTCTATCAGCATAGAAGTCCATTTTTTAATTTTTTTTGTTGCAGTAGACCTGAATTTTTTGATATAAATTTAAAACTATTTTTATACATTTTCTTTGATTTATTAATCTATTTTTAACTATAAGAATCAAAGTGCAACTATTTTCTAAATTAAAGAAGGACCTTTTGGATATGTTTTTATTACATATTTGGGTGTGTTTTGGACTTTTTCTTCAAATACTTTTTTAATATTTATTTTTTTTATATTTTTTATTATCCTTTAAGATAAAGTTAAAAATTAAAAAATCTTGATCAAAGTTACAAGTAATCTCGATTTTTTTTGGCTTATTTTTCTTAAAATTACAGACTTGTTTTCATCTTTACTAATTTTTTTCTACCTTTTGTTTTGATCCAATTTTGTTTATAATATTCATATACATAATTAATATTAGAAATTTTCAAGTAATATTCAAAATTGGATTGCTAGAATCTTTCCTATTCTCAAATTCTTAAAAATAATATATTTTTTTCCTAATATAGTACTAATAATTAATTTGTAAATTTAAACAAACCCCAAAAATTACATTATATTTTTTAAATTATTATTAATATTTTAAAGTAAAATTTTTTTATTTTATCACCTAATATAATTAATATCTACTTTTTATCTAATTAAACGAAATTATATTTAATATTAAACAACTATTAATTAGGAGGGTAATTTTGTCTTGTTTAATTTTAATCCATCATATCCAACTCTAAATCCCCTCTTCAAAACACATCCAAACACCAAGATAAATCCCCCTTCTTAAAAGGTGGGCCCCCCTTATTATAAATCTTCCCTCATTTCAAATCCTCTCTTAATCCTCACTCATTTCCAAATCTACCAAAATCTCCTACTGCTGCAACGGGCTGTTAATGTACCTAACACATAACACATGGATACCTAACACCTGGAGTTAGGTAATGCAAAGAATATGCAAATGAAAATTGTATGCCACAGCCTCTCTCCGTACTTTTGAACTGCTTGGGGTTAAAGTAGCCCTTCTGCAAACTGTAGACCCACTGTGGTTGCACCCACCGTAATTATAGTCTGCGTCTAAAGTACCTCCATTAATTTGGTCGGAACATGGGTATTGTAGACAATGAAGAGAAGTTAAAATTTGCCATGCTCTTGGATCACCACCATCTGGACATAAAGAATTTAATTGTGACAGAAAAGTCATTAATTTGTATCGTGACAGCTGCTATTGCCACCATAATTCACATTATTTTGGCAAGCACTGGTGTTTTTCTATCCAATGGCACCATGGACTTATAGTTGTATGAATCCATGACTAAAATTTTTGGAAATTTTTTCTTCTTACTTACTCGGATTAAATTGTATGAATAACCTTGAAAGCATAGTTAACAATATAATAACTTGTAATATTAATCGTCTACAAATTTCTAGGCTTGTAGCCTAAAATCAGGGAAATTATCGGATTTCCCGGGGAAAATAAAGAACCTTGATATTTCTAACCAAATATAGACTTTAATTTGGTCCCAGCTCAAGTCAAATCAAATCAATTGCAAAAGTCATTTTCCTAAATAGAAGTAAGTCTCTTAAAACTCACTACCTATTTTGATGCTACATTATTTTCTCTTAGAAGCACAGAGTGCCATGACATGGCTACGGACCCGCATGTAAGAGAGGAGACAGGCGTGTCGGTAAGGTAATTCCAAAGTGTCCGATAAAAAAATTTTGGACACATCAACAGCGTGTCTGACACCCATACGACATAATTTGAGTAATCCTATTTCATAGGTTTAACGATAGGCTTTCTCATGTGTTCCTTTTTTTTTTTTGTTTCTATCTGTTTAAA
>CM018912.1:8627093-8634593 GCA_009663005.1 Actinidia chinensis | reverse complement strand
TTACAATATACACAAGACCCACACACACCACCACACATTCATACGTTTAGATTTGCAAATATAACGCGACATTCATAAAAGAATGGACTTATGGCCTGTTTGACTTTGTTTTTTACTCTTTTAGTAGGATGGTTTTCGATTGTTTTGAAATCTTTAGATGATATTATGTGAATTGGTGTGCCAATTTTGGTAAGTGGAATTGGAACATTCTCAAACTGAGTATTATTTTGATTCTTGGATGAATTTTCATGAGTCGTAATATATACGACTCCAAACCCAACAGATGATGAGATTAATTTGGAGGAGTCAAATTTTATTTTGCTTTCAGGATCAAAGCAACTCGAGTTCATGAAGAAGAAGTCTGAATTTGTGTCAAGAGGCTTTTAGAAGCACTAATGAAAAGATTTGAACGTGAGATATGGGATGAATTTGATGAAACAAAAGGAATTTGCTTTTAATGGGTTTCAAAGAGAAAGTAACCTCAACTATTATCCAATATGCCCCTAAACCTGAGCCGCCGGTCGGAGTAAGTAGAGCCGTCACTATGACATTAGACCTTACCCGTCCTTCTTCAACAGATGAACTGGAGGCCCCCTTTACGTGCGAAAAATGAGCCGATGACAGTGGATTCATGATCCCTACAGTCGCCGGTGCTCTTGTGCATCAACATCGGTTTGATGATGCCATTCAGATCATGAGGGCAATGGCCGGGTTATAAGAGCATGAGCACCGGGTGACTGCCACGGAAGCAAGGAAAGAATAAGAATGGGTTCAATTCCAATTTTGCTTGAAGCCAAGGACCTAGTGAAGTCATTGGCCTTCGGAACGGAAGTGATAGAGAGGGGAGAGGGAGAAGGCGGCGTACAGGCAAGTTCTCTACTCGGATTATGTCAAGATTTCTTCAAGAAAGCATGATGGGAAGGACACACTGGAATTTGCAAAAATAGGATTGATGAATTCTGTGAAGCCGAAAGACCACATCGCTTGGGAGTTGAAGTAATATGCAATATATAAGTGTAAGGGTCTCTTTCTCAATAAGCTTGCTGTTTGAGGTAAGTCTACCCAAACATTGACCTGGTTATCAGAGCGGAGGAGGGGGGACTCCCAAGGATGGGTAGGGTGCGTGTCCCTAGCCTGCACGTGACAGGTGTGCTGAGGGAGACGCTGGGCGTGAGGGAGGGTGTGAAGCGAAGTCCCAAATCGCTTGGGAGTTGAAGAGTAAAGTAAGGAATATGACAATATATAAATGTAAGGGCACCATTTTCTCAATAACTTGCTTTTGAGGTAAGTTCTACCCAAATATTGTAACAGTTTCAAAGTTGAATTTGCTTATGTCCGGTAATCTACAAGAAAATAATAATAATATGAAGAGAATAAAGGTTGATTGAAAGGTTAAGGCAATGTTTAAGAGAATGAGAAACAAGGACTTCAAATGGAAGACCCAAGTCATTGTAACAGTGTTTACCAAATAAACTTACCCTAAACACACTCAAAAAAATAAGTTTTTTTTTTAAAAAAAAAAAAAACTACCCCAAACAGGGCCTTTGTTATAACAAACAAATTGAGAAAGGATAAGTTCTCGATTAAAGATTGAATACTAAAAAATTCTAAGTTTAACGTTATAGAAACAAAGTGAGTACTGTGTAATTACTCAAAAAAAAGAGTACACGGTGAAAAATTCTCAATTCACTAAGCAATCCAAAAACTCATGAAAGCCTAACAGTAAAATTCCCCGTTTAATCGTAATTTATATAAATATCAACCGTTCTAAATATGTTAAATGAATCAAGAACAAGACTTGTTCTCTTATACACCAAGTAAGCAACAAATACACACCTACTGTGATTAAGTCTGTGCTTTAAATGAGTGTGTGTGTTGATCGCTTAGGATGTCAAGGGCTTGATAAGGTCGACGATTTCGCTCCCATTATGGGGTTCTTTGTAATTGTTGAATTCGATTTCTTTCTGAAGTCGTATTTGATCATATTATTGGGCTTGTAAGTGTGTGCTTGCAGATTTGTTTTGTTGGACTCTCTTGACTGTCCAGTAATACTCGTGATATTTATATTGGCAAAAAAAAAAATGTGGGAATAGTGTTTTTGTAAATAAAAATTATCGTTCTATTAATAATAATTTAATATAGAATTTTCGTTTGTATGCACGAGAAATAAACGGACAATGGTTCCCGACCCGCACCAACCCGCACTGCAACCTGAGATTTGAGAGGGGGAGCGGGTTAGGTTGGGCTCTTTTTTCTAGAGTTGGGTGAACTATAGATAAGTTCATTTTTTCTGTCACGCTACAAACCTGACCCAAACCGACTATATCCATATACGTAATAAATATGTTGTAGTGCATTTTTTCACACGAAATTTATTCTCACCTAATTTATTATGTTATCAATTGTTAAATTCATTATCTTGCTCATTATTTGTGCCGAACTTCTTCATTAGAGATTTTCGTTTAAGTACTGAGACTCTAATTCTATGATTAGTTGAATTCAAGTTCGATTTCAATTCCAAATTTTTTCCCAACAGTCGAGTCGAAACGAAAAAAAAAAAACAAAGCACCGGGATTTTAAATTGTTGCCAAGTAATTGAGTTGTTGGTATGAATAATGCCGATAACCTTTTGGGGGTCGGATGTGAAATGTTCATGATCTAACCCGCGAAACTTAAACAGACTTGTTGCACATCCTCAAACAACGGAACCTAAATGTGACAACACACAACAAAAATTAATAAGAAGCAAAAAAAGGGACAAGATATATAACAAACCAAAGTAACTATCAACAATCCCCAATTACTGGGAACAGAATTGCATTCCTAACATACAAAACAAGCAACCAAAGTTCTATAGCGGTGTACGTGAATGACAAGAAGAACAGATTGTGGATGGGGGTAGGGTTTGAAGATAATCGAACCAATCGGACAGGGCCGAGGATATCGAACAACCGAAGCCCCAAAACCCGGACACCCCCGAACTGCCCACCCTAGCCCCAATTCCAGCTTCCACCCAAACAGCGCAACCCACGCCATACCAGAGGAGAAGAGACGTTGAACTGCGAGACCAAAATTTTGTAGATTCGACCAAGTTCCCTAGAACCTACCGTTTACATTCCAACATCCTTAGAGATTATCCAAATCAATGAAAAACCATTACAACCTTAAATTAAAGTTAAGTCATTACCTTTTTTCTTTGTTATGAAATTGTCACTCTTTCTAATACGGCGGAAATTGGGATTTTGGCACCATTGAACCAAAAGATGTTCCGCAAGTGGTTTTCAAAACAAAAAATAAATATAAATTATTTTAAATAAAATAATATTTATTTAGTATCTTATCATAGGATAAGAGATAAGCTACGTTACTTTCCCAATTAGTTCCTAAATTAATTCGAAAATATAGATGGGAATTATACTAAAAACTAAAATTAAAACTCATAAATTAAATCAAAAAGTAGATATTTGTTAAGTAGAAGAGGGCCTTTAGGATTTCAAAATTCTCCCAACTTGTAATAATGAATATGAATTAATTTAGGTTAATCAATCGATTCAATAATTACCCACCATGGCTATAAAACTGTAACGGTGTCGCCTAAAAACAATTAGTGACACGAAAGATTACCCTATATTTGATTAGTACAGATTGGCCCAAACTCATTGTCTCTTGCATAAGGTTATCTCAATCTAGTGGCTACACATGAAATTCTCATTGTATAGTCTCGTATTTTGTATCACTGAAAACAAATACGGTTATATTCGATTAAACGCATCAAAGTCATTGAATATATGAAAAAGTCTTTCAAGTTATACGGTGTATTGAATCAATCTCAAAAATCTAAAACTAGATATATAAAACGAATTAGTTGTTAGAGTTCATTAATTCTAAAGATCTCTTTAACCGCTCAGGTTTCCCTTCGCCAAGCTTGAACTCAAATTCTAAATGATTTTCCCAACTAGGGTTTTCTTTAGTACAGAGATTTTTGCTCAAAAATTTTCAGCCCCCTTGAACTTTGGAAGCTTTAACGCTTTGGTATCAAACTTTGGAAAATGACTCTTTGACTATTGGACTGCTTCCAAATTCAACCAAAATACCGTAAAATGCGCTGAAACAACCTACAAACATGGAACGGCGTAAAAGGCATCAAGGACAAAGGACTTAACAATTGTACTCGGGAGGGTCAAAGTGTAAATATTTCAAAATATTTATAGGAGTGACAAAAACTAGATAGAATTTTTTTTAGTGTTTTGTTTGGAACTATTATATGATCTCAAGTCAAAAGAATGGAAGGGCCGAATTTCCTCCCCCCTCAAACTCAGTGCCCTACAGAGTTCAAAATGCAAACTCCTTTGGAAATGGGTAAGAGAAAGCATGGCCACACAAGGTTGTTTCCAACTTTGTATTCCTCCAGAGAAACAGAGTAGTGCAATTATTCTGAGATCCCATCAACTGATGAGAAAATGGGGACAAAAAATAGTGGAAGTTCCACATGCAAAAGGGCCTTTTGGACCCCACATGGGCTTTTGTTTTCTTGTAGAAAAAGTGGGAGCGGCCAAGATGGCGCGGCCGAGACAAACGGACGCGGACGATGGGCAATAGGCGCATATACTGGGCCTTATTCGCAGGAATGATGGGCAATAGGCGCGCTCCGGACGCGGACGATGAGACAGCCCCCTCGACACCGGCGCGTATCATGGCCCATAAAAGGGGGAACAAGGCGCCCCTCTATCTCTCTCTAACTTGCTCAATTATATGATTTGGCAAATTAAAAACAATCATTCATCGTAAGTTTGATGATTGCAGGCCCATCTCAGAATTGAATTTGGTATATTAAAATAGTTCAGCTTTGTAAGGGAGTTAAAATATCATTCTAGAAAAAAAATAAATTAATTAAATATTTATAATAGCAAAATTGAACATATTTTTCTTAAAATAAATAGATAGATAAAAATTAAACGGTAGAAAAAAAGTGTGTTAATAATATAACTATTGATTAACTTGACTTTTTTTATATGTGATTTTTTTTAGGGTAAATTATACTGACCTCCCCTGAGGTTTGTCTTTAATATACAAAGTATCTTCACGTTTGAAAAATTACAGTAACCACTCCTGAAGTTTGCAAAATTATTTTCCCAGCCCGCTGACACCCGCTGACATCACTTTTCTCTTTTATCTCCTTATGAAATTACTAAAATGTCCCCCCACTCTCTCTCTCTCTCCTCCCTCCACTCTCTCTCTCTCTTTTTCTCTCTCTCTCCCCCCCTCTTTTTGCACGCCTTTTATTATTATTTTTTTTACTTTTTTATTATTATTATTTTTTTTTTAATATCTTTTTGATTGTTTATTTTTTTTTTTTTTTTATGTTTTTTTTGTTTTTTTGTTTTTTTTTTTTTCTTTTTTTTTTTTCTTTTTTTTTTTTGTTGTTATGTTTTTTTTTTTTTTTTTTGAATGTTTGGTTTGTTTGTTTTTTTTGTTTGTGTTTTGTTTTTTGTTTTTTTTTTTTTTTTTTTTTTTGTTTTTTTTTTTGGTTCATTTTTTTTTTTTGGTTTTTTTTGTTTTTTTAGGGTTTTTTTGTTTTTTTTTTGGGTTTGTGTTTTGTTGTTTTTTTTTTTTTTTTTTATTTTTTTTTTAGGTTTTGTTTTTGGTTGTTGTTGGTTTTTTGCTTTTCCCCAAATGAATCCCCTTTTTGTTATTTTTTTTTTATTTTTTATATTTTTGTACTCTTATATTTTTTTTTTATTTTTTCTTTTTTATTTTTTATTTTTTTAATACCCATTTGATTAATTTTTTTGTAACAAAAATTAATCACTTTTTTTGTTTTTTTTTTCTTTTTTTTTTCTTTTTGTACCTCCTTTTCTTTTTTTATTATTATTATTTTTTATCTTTTAATACCCTCAAGCCCCGTTGGCGTCCGGAGATACTTTTGGTGGATTTAGAATAAGGGAGGATTTGGAAGGTGGATTTGAAATGAGGGAGGATTTATAATAAGTGGGGCCCACCTTTTAAGAGTGGGTGAATTTGTAGTTTATTAGTGTTTGGTGGATGAAGTTTTGGAGAGGGGATTTGAAAGTTTGGATAAGAGTAAAAAGACACAATTACCCTCACCTCATTAATTAGTTTGTTATATGAAAATATAATTTCGTTTAATTAGATAAAAGATATATTAATTAATATTAGATATTAAAATAAAATTTTTTACTTTTAAAATATTAATAAATATTAAGAACTAATAATTTTATTTTTTTTGGTTAAATTATTTAAAATTAAATATGTAGTAATATATTAGGTAATTAGTATAAATTAATTTTATTTAATTTTTTAAAACATACATTTATTGGTTTCTTTAATACACTTATGTACTTAAATTCCCAAAATTTGAGATTGAAGGGGAGGTCTGTGTAATTTGCCAAAATATTGTAAGGGGAGTTTAGTGCAATTGAAATGTCCATTGGGTTCCATTATTAAACCAGAACCAAATATTAATAAGGGGCTTATGTGTATTTACCCTTTAATTATTAACCCCAAACCGTCTTCTTCTTCTTCAATCTTCTTCCCAAAATCCGATTTTACAGTAGAGAGAGAGACCTGCGAGGGCTGAGGCTCTACCGATTTGGACGTGGCTGGACTTGCGCGAGGGCACAACGTAATTTTCTAACCACGGAGCGGAGGGCCGCGTGACCACGGACAGGGTACCCCTGTCCCTTCCACATATCCAACTGTGGCTGGATTTGGAGGCCGCATTGAGAAAAATCAGGGATATAAAAATGGTTGCCAAACCGGGAGAAGTAGAGAGGGGTCAAAGAAATCCGGGTAGATGGCCAATCCGGGAACTCATCTCCCGGCGCCAAACAGGTTTTTAGAGAAGAGAAAGAGAGAGAGAGTGGGGGGCGTTAGGAATTTCATAAGGAGACAAAAGAGAAAAGTGATGTCAGGGTGTCAGCGGGTTGGAAGAATAATTTTGCAAATCTCAGGGGTGGTCACTGTAACTTTTCAAACGTGAGGGATGCTTTGTGTATTAAAAACAAACCTCAGGAGAAGTCAATGTAATTTATCCTTTTTTTATAGTCCCGTATAAGTTGAAAAAGTTGGATAAGTGGGATAATTTTAAAGTAAGCTTACAATGACAATAATCTATAATACAAATTACAACTCATTTTGAATTTAAAATGTATTTCTCGCTATCTAAAGTTAAAATTCATTTGAGTTAATTCAATTGCTGAGATTTCACTTTAGATTTTTTTTTTCCTCCCAAATCTATCACTTCTTTCTTCTAAAGGTGTGGACTCACATAAATTCTTATCAAATGAACAAAAAAATCTTTAAAGATGGGTTATGTTTTACCCATTGGATTATTTTTTTAGTGGGATCCAAAATAAAAAATTAAAAAACACATTTCTTTTTCTATCATTTTTTTTGTATCTCATAATTTTCTTTACTATTTGATCAATTTTTTATATTATTTTTAGTATTTTGACGAAAGAGTCTAAAAATATTAAAAAA
>CM018912.1:8287093-8289593 GCA_009663005.1 Actinidia chinensis | reverse complement strand
AGTCTTGATAAACTATGCAATTAGATAGCTTCCTTAAAAAGCTTTCCATTACTGCACTATACTCTACTTTTCATCAGTCGTGATAAAACACCTAATAGCTCAAAGGTAGAGCCAACTACCGTGTCCACCAGCTTAAGTAAACATATCCAATCGTCGATCGTCATTTGTCAAGATCACCGCATAATCAGAATCAAATAACAAGGCTGATCCTGACTCAACTTATCGTCCCTTTGAAATTTCAAACCAACATCGACTGTACCATGAATATATCTTAGAATCCATTTCATAGCCTGCTAGTGAACTTTCCTTGGGTCATGCATATACATGCTAACCATGCTAACAACATGTGAAATTTCCGGTCTTGTACACATCATATCATACATCAGAGTATCAACAACATTAGCATAAGGGACATTCGCCATATGGTTTCGCTTATCATCTGTGTGAGGAGACATAAAAGCACTCAATCTAAAATGAGAGGCCAACGGTGTACTGACAGGTTTAGTTGAACTATCCATTCCAAATGTATATAGAACCTTTTTCAGATACTGAGACTGAGTCAACCAAATTGTACCTTTCACTTTGTCCCTCTTAATCTCCATGCTCAAAATTCTTTTGGCTTTGCCAAGATTCTTTATTTTAAATTCCTGATTGAGTTGAGTTTTCAATTGGTCAATCTCCACCTTGCTCTTAGATGCGATCAGCATATTATCTACATATAGGAGCAAATATATCATGGAACCGTCGTAGAGTTTACGGAAATACACACAGCGATCAGACTGACTTCTTGTGTATTTGTGCTCTGCTATGAATTGATCAAATCCCTTATACCACTGTCGAGGAGACTACTTCAAGCCATACAAAGACTTCCTTAACCGACATGCCAAATATTCTTTGCCAGGTACTTTGAATCCATCTAGCTAATATATGTATATCTCTTCATCCAAATCACCATGTAGAAAATCAGTTTTGACATCGAGTTGAGCCAACTCAAGATCAAACTGAGCAACCAAAGCTAGTAAAATCCGAATAGACGAATACCTCATTATAGTCTATCCCTTCTTTCTGAGCGTAGCCTTTAGCCATCATTCTAGCCAGTGTTCTAAAAAGTGTTAGGCGGTAAGCGGGCAGCTGGGGGGCCTAGCGCCTAGGCGGTTTTTATTTATTTATTTAAAAATTAATATTTAACTAAAACTAATAAATTAACTAAAATATACTCAAATTTTAACAAGAAATTGACATCAAAATAGTAGAGTTTCAACTGTTAATATTGAATATAATATAGGAAGATATAAATGACAATTTAGATCTCTAAAATACTAGAAATTATAAAACCTAGGTCTCTAAAGCGTTTAGGCGTCTAAGCGGGCGGCCGAGGGGGCCTAGTTCCGCATAGGCGGAGCCTATGCAGAGCCCGATTTTTTAAATCACTAATCTCTAAGCTTTGAATCTAACTCATGGAGTATCTTCCTTCTTGGAAAATACCCATTTACAACTGATCGCTTTCTTCTTTCCTTTGGGTAGTGTACTAACTCCCAAGTCTTGTTCTTGTGAAGCGACTTCATTTCTTCTTCATCCATAGCCTCTCGCATTCAAATTTTTAGTACCCTGTACGATATTTTGGGTAAGTAACAACGGGACTCCCTTAATCACCGAAAGGGCCATATCCACAGTATCAGATTTGAGCAGGTCTACGAATTGCTCTATGCGGTTCACTAGTCACGATGGATTCGCTGTTGTGAATTTTGAGTCTCTTTCAGACTAGTGTATGTCATATCCTCACATTTTGCTCTTCTCTCCGTGGATTCAATTGGTCTGAACGTCTTAGTCGCACTACTGGATCACAAGCTCCAAGGCTGCGTATATGTCGGACTCAGATTTTCTTTTTTAGAATTTTTTCAGTTGTTACAACTCCTAGCACCTCGTCAAAGTAACATCTTGCTCAGAACAACTTTTTCTTTAACTCGGGATAACCAAAGTCTGTATGCCTTGTATCAGAACTAGAGCCAAGAATATGGCTTCTTGGCTCTAGATCAACTTGGATTCAGTCACGTGAGATATGTAGAACTCTGAACACCTATATAACCAATCATAATCTGTACATGGTACAGGTTTACCATACCATACCTCCATTGGTGTTTTTTTCCACCAATCCAGTGCAGGTATCTGTTGACTAGATGAAGACATAGATTCCACTGGCCTCTGCCAAAATGCGTTGCTTAGTCCAGCATGAGACAACATGCAAGTCGAGTTTTTAGTCACCAGAGTACAGTTCATGTGTTCTGCCACTCTATTCTATTGAGGCATACCATACTGTGAGTGTAATGACTAGCCCTTCCTCTCGGCATAACTTTGAGGAATATATCATATTTGGTCTCGCCATACCATTATCAGATCGGAGCTTTCTTTATTTTTCTGTCTTGTCTGAGTCTCTCCACCAATTTGTTGACTGTTTGCTTCCAACTCAGAAAGATGTCAAGAACTTATCTTTATATTTTAT
>CM018912.1:8114593-8117093 GCA_009663005.1 Actinidia chinensis | reverse complement strand
GTCGATGACCAAGCTTATGCAAGTTGAGGGGCAATTGTGTGAGAATAAATTATCCTTCATCATTCTTGGCCAATCTTAGGCAAGCGCGACTGCCGGACTGTCGCTTCATAGCAAGTTTGGCTGGCATCTTTGCACAAGAACTCGATTGACGGACTTGACAGGGCGGAGATTCCCAATAACATCAGGGTCAGAGAGTAACGTACACAACGAGTTTTCTCTACCACCCGCACGCTTAGGTCCAAACCCCTTTGGCATGATGGGCTAGCTGCTAGCCATACCTTAGGGGCATGATTGGTTCAGTGGCATTGTCATTGATATAGTAGTTGGCTCATTCTTGCACGCGTCAAGGTGCACTATAAAAGTTCAGTCGCTTTCTCTCATACGGGTACACAATTTTTGTCTACACATAGTCTCTCTCTCTTTACACTAAAGCCAAGAACTATCTCTCTTGCTCTCTCTTCCTTTTCGATCACTAACTAGACCGCCGGAGAGTCGTCCCGGAACAACTCCGTTCGGTCTTTCTCACTATTCCTATCTCGTAGGTCTGACTAGCAGCCTACTGCCACCAGCATTCGCTAACCAGCCACCATCGGTGTCTATGCTCGATTTTCTATTATCGCCACTACCACACACCAACCCCAACCTTAACCCGTTACAACATCTCTTTTCCACAACACCGACGTATCGTCCTCCCCCTTACACACAACTTCTATCTCTTTTTATCTCGTCGCAAGATCGCCCCCCAATAGATCTCCCATCCTCCGTTGCCAGTCCACCATACCCCCAACCAACGACAATCGTGGAATGCATTCAGTCACTTCCCACGCAAGTCAACAACTAGGGTTCGAATTTCATGATGGGGAGAAGGTGGACGATCTAGTGGTCCTCGAATGGAGGAGAGGACAAAAAGCTACAGCACTAGGGCTTCATTGGCGACGGTATTAAAAGGTGAAGGAGGGTTCGGAGGTATATAATTTTACACAATAAAGACAAAAAATAAAATGTATTTGATAAAAATTATAGTGCATAAATTACTATTCTTTTAAAATTATAAAACTATAACCAAATGGATTTGATAAAAAAATCGAAGCAAAGTGCACGAATGGATTCGATTTGAACATTTTTCCAATTCAATCATTTATTTTAACTCATCCTTAGTTGGAGAGAGACATTAACACATTTAAATAACCGAGGAAAGATCAACCAAGGTGAAAAGGTCTTCAAATGCAAAAGTTGGGTTTGTGGGGGTCAATTTGGATAGGAGAAGAACCTAGAACCTCTTAAAGTGATAGGAGTAAAAAAAGATTGCAACACTTGATCCATGTCATTTTCAATTGTTTCAACTGTTCTGCGGAGTGACTTATATGGTACCTAGAAGATAACATATTATTTAATTTTGTAAAGTAGTTGTCATACAGCTGGCTGCCTCTCTACCATAACAAATTGTCATGTCATGTACATTATCACCATTATTTGTTGTTCGAGCACTGTTGAAGCTTGAAAGGCTTTTAACAAGTTATTTGTCCTTTTTTGTAGATTTCCTATTTTACCCAATTTACTTTTCTACTTTTAGGTTATTAATAATTGGCATGGCAGTAATTTATTTTATAATTTTCTTTTGTTATTAGACTTTGACTTTATTTGGATTAAGAATTTGAAGAAAAAATTTATAAAAAAAAAATAGAAAAAAAGATAAAAAATAGTTCTTTATTTCTACCAGATCTTAATCGAAACACGAGCTTAGGGTGTTTTGAGGTCATAAATTGATAAATTATTAAGTGAAAAGAAAGACAATAAATAAATTTCAACATTTCATCCATTTTTTCTATCTATATTCATCGAAATCTTTAATTCACATACAGTCCTCAAATAAACTTCAACTAGAGAAATTTAAATCACTAAAAATTATTTAATTATGTCCAGTTGGCTTGGCTAACTTGGCTACAACTTAAACAAAAACAGAAAGTAAAAACATAAAGAGAAACCCTATTTTTTCATAATTTGGATCAAGAAAATTTTTTATAATTTAATAATTCATATTCACTTGAGCGGTATGAATACCGCGTAATCCAGTAAATCTTAAAAATATTTATTTAATTATTATAATTTTTTCAAATTCAAAATTTTAGAAGTATTGAAACAGAATAAGGCCAACCCATGCCAGCTCCATAACTTTTTTTGGGGTCAAAGGTAGGAAAGCAATCCACTAGTTGGGTGGGAAAAAAACACAACCGGTTGAATGGTAAAACAAAACCGAAATCGGTCCAATGCGTTTGGTTCGGTTTGTGATAAATAATTCATCCAAACAATGAAACAAATATGGGATTAACAAATTCTTATACGTGCATTGTTGGAAAAGTTGGGTTTTCAAACCCGAAATGTCTAGAATTTTTTGGATAAATTTAAGCAAAAAATAATGAGTTCCGTCAATCTTTTTGAGCGGTTCCAAGTGGCAAAGTGTTTACATATATGTGGAGTGAACATCGATTATTTGGTGTGA
>CM018912.1:8072093-8082093 GCA_009663005.1 Actinidia chinensis | reverse complement strand
TTTAGTTCTATTTTTATTATAAAACTTTTACGTAAATGTCTAAATTTTTATTCTCAATAGAAAATTTAAAATAAGACTCTAAAAAGTATGAAAATGGGTAATTAATATAGTTGGTAAAAATGGCAAGGGCATTACCACAACTTTTAATAGGAGTAGTAATTTTATACTCTCGTTCTTAAAACAAATGCTATTTATTTGCCTAATTGCAACTCTACATGACAGGGATTCCGTTCTGTAGTGCTTTATCAACGGGCTCAACGTGAACCTATCATTATAATTTAAATTGTTCATCTTACAAAGTTTCTTTAAGTACTATATAATATATGTCAAAATTTATATTTGTCATATATTCGTACTGTGTAATTGGATCATATTTATCTTATAGCTTATTCTTAAAATTATATTACAAAAATAATTATTTTAAAATAATTTTAATTTTTTATGTGAATAAAATTGACTTCAATAGTCCACTCTCATGGTAAATGATTGTATCTCTTCGACGTGAAGAGTTGTAACATTTTGTTGGTATCACTTCATCGTCTATATATACTACATACGTCATTTGAGTCGAGAGATCAATTGGAATTAATTTGATTCAATTCGAAGCGTGAAAAATATGTCTAGGTCTGTCAATAATAATCTTTTTTCTCTATTTTTCTCTGATAGGGATGTCTGCGCTTTTCTTTTCACCACAAATATTTTATTTTTAGTTTTATTTTATTGCACAATTTTTACATAAATGTCTAAATTGTTATTCTCAATAGAAAATTTAAAATAAGAGTGTAAAAATATGAAGATGGGTAGTTAATATTGTTGGTAAAAATGGTAAGGGCATTATCATAAAAAAAATGCTCTTTATTACTTGATAAGGATTCAGTTCTGTAGTGCCTTATTTGCCTTATTACTATAGTTTAAATCGATCATTTCGCAAAGTTCGCTAAGTGCTATATGATATATGTCAAAAATTATGTTGATCAGACATTGATAGCTACTTGATCGGATCACATTTATCTTATAGTTTATTTTTAAAATTAAACCTGGCATTCCTTTTTTTTAAAATAAATGTGCTCAATAGCATATCATGTATCTTTTGATATCCGATTAATCTATTTTTTTTATAATTTACTCAACGAAATTTACAAAATGTATGGTTCTCAGAATATGGATGTAAAATTGATCCACAAAAAGACACTATAAAAGCATCTCCAATAGATCCCCTAACCTAACTTTACCTTATTTATAAGGGCTAAAACTTATCTCAAACAGCCCTCCTAAATTTGTCATTTGTTAGTGTAACTTTCTAGCCTCCTTACCTATGACACGTCACTATTCAAACCCTAAAGTTTTTTTTTTATCCTCTATCTTTCCCCTCCACTCGGATTAGTATTTTAAAACTTAAATTAGTTTTAAAAAGTATAACAAAAATATATTTATGCGATGGGAAAGAAGCATACAGACTGTTATTAGAGATAGTAGATTAAATAGTCTACTAAAAATTTTTAGGGAACTTACCTTTTTTTATTAATTAAAATTTTAAATTTGAGTCTTTAAATATATAGTCTCTTCTAAAATTTGGAGACTCGACTATTCATTATTTTTTTTGGTAAAAACATAAATTATTTTTAAATTATTATTTTATTTTTTATAAAATTAATATTAATATGAAGATATGAGTGTGACATTCAAAATGAAAATAATAACCAAACAAAACTAAGCATTTGTCCCAATTAATTGGAGTCGGCTATATGAATTATTTTACGCTGTTAAACTCTATCAAGGGACAAATATTTACTGAGATTCATACCACTTAAGTCTTATATCTTTTAGTTTATCCTCAATTAGTATAACCCTACCACGGATGTTAGCATTCTTAATTCTATCATTTTTAGTCTTACCGCACATCCATCCTAACATTCTTATATCAGATACACTCATTTTAGTCATATATTGCTTCTTAGCAGCCCAATATTCTATTACATATAGTATCGCCGATCTTATAGCCGTTTTATATAAATTTTATTTTAACTTGTGAGGTACTATTCGATCACATAATACTTCAAATGTCACTCTCTATTTGATCCAATCAACTTATATCATATGCGTTTATCATCAATAATCTCACTATCCTTGCTAAAAATAGAGTTTAGGTACCAAAACTTCTTACTTTTGAATATTTCTAAATTTTGTATCTTCATTCTTTATTTATGAAAACTTCTACTTACACTAATTTTGCATTTCATATACTTTATCTTATTTTTATTTATCTTAAAATCTTTTGACTATAGTGATTTCCTCCAGTTTTTAACTTCGTATTGACACCCCTTGCGGTCTCATCAACTAATTCTATATCATCAGTAAACAATATAGAACATGGTACATCATCATGAATATGTCTAGTCAGCTCATTCAAAACTAAGGCAAAAGACTCCCTACCTGGTGATCGAATCATAGTAATAACACAATTATACATGTCTTTAGACTTTAATCACATTAATGTATCCCCTTATAATTCATTTTCTTTTCAAAAATTACTAAATGTTTCTAAAAACCTTATCACAAGCTTTTTCTAATTATATAAACACCATATGAAGTTTTTTCTTCTTCACAATACTTCTCAACTAGTCTCCTTAATAAATATATTGCTTATATAGTCAATTTATCTGGCATAAAATTAAATTACTTATCCAACACGCTTGTTATTCTCCTCAAATGATACTTAATAATCATGTTCCATAACTTCATTGTTTTACTCATCAACTTGATGTATTGATAATTGTTACAATTTTAGTAAGGGTCATCAAAAAATTTGCGGCCCATGGCCCCGAGGGCCCAAGCCCGATCTAAGCTTAGGATAGTATGGGCTGGGTCTGGGCTCATCTTTTAGGCCCGTAGCTCACCTCGAATGCATTATTTTTTTATAAAAATTTATATTTTATATATAAATAATCAATATCTATAAATGATTTCATGTAATTATACATTAATTTTTTCATATTTGATATTTTTATCTTTTAATTTGGAATAAAATTTATTTTAAAAAAATCGTGGGCTCGGACCAGGTCCGTGAACAGGGCTTGGGTCTCATTTTTAGTTCCATAAGAGGGTCCGATCCGTTGACCAGTCAAAGCCCATCGAGCCTGATCCGAGCCCGACAAAAAACGGGTTGGGCCATCCCGATGACCCTTAAACTTTAGAGAGACATTAAATATATTTTGTTATATTTTAATAATTTCTCCTTTTCCTTATGTCCCGCGCCCCTGTTCCTCGTATGCGCTTTTTCCCCCCTCTCCGGCTCCCCGTCCCCTTTGCGTATGGGCTTCCCCGCCTCAGTCCCCGTCCTTCCCCTGCCCTTTTTCCTTTGCCCCTGTTCATTTCGCGTCTCCCCCCTCCCATTTTATAGACTTTTGAGTTCGATATGTTCTAAGAGCGCTTTGGATCACTATAGTGATCCCAAACCTTATAAAAATAAGACTAGAGATAATAAACAAATCAAACGAATGGAACGGTAGATTATTTAAATTTGATTTAAAAACTTAACTAGTTTTAAAACTAGGTTTGGGCTTGTCTTGTTTATCAAGCGAACCAAACTCAAATGAGTTTTAGTCAACCCGAGCTCGAGCATCTTCAATTTTTTACACTTTATTATCAAACCGAATTGTAGATATCAAATAAATTTTTAATGAGTCAAATACAAGCTAAACTCGAGCAGTTTGATTTGTTTGTTACCCCTTGTCATCACAACGATCTGGTGTTTTTGATAGGAAGAATAGTGCAGCAATCAACCCTTTTTCTATAGTATTTTTTATTGTGTGATGGTGATACCTCTCTTGCTACACATATAGGGTAGTAATGCCCTTGCATTGAATATTTACTCTAATGGGTGGTTTTATATGGACTCTTACCGAACTTAGCAGACTCTCATTTACTGCTTTTAATTTGTACTTGCTATCCATCATAAATGGCAATTTTTACATGGTACCAATTTTAGTGGTAACTATGCTAGCCAGGGTGTGTTTGGAATGTAGTAAAATAAAAACAAGGTTTTTTTCTAGTCCAAGGGTAAACTGCATTGGTGCAGTTCAAGCGTGATGTGTTTCATTTTTAGCTTATTTTAATAATTTAAATTCTTTATTCTATATACTTTGTCAAAAACTATAATACTATAGAAAATTATATTGATCAAATACAAATAAATGGTCGATCGATACTAATGTACATCAAAATAACTTTGTATAATTATGTGTGTCATACTTATTTATAAAGTTATAAAATAATAATGAATGTATATTAAAGTATATTCGATCAACGTAATGTTTTACAATTCTAATATATACAACAGAGTCTATAATATAAATATTTTGAATAATCAAAATGATCCCAAAACGAGATAAAAAGTGCTTGGAGTTCGTCGTTTCAGTCTATTAGCTGTAGTTCAGATAAACCAAGTCCAAGACCTAAAACAAAGTGATAGGAAAGAATGTAAGAATTAGAAATGTATTAATTACTTTCTATTTCTATAAAGAATAAATAGAAGTGAAAAATAATATGGGGAAAGTGATTTTCTTCCTCAAATTGTTTTTTTCTATTTACCCTTTACTTTCTAAATAAAATTAAAAAAATACTATTTCCTAAGTCTATTCTATCTTAACTTATATTTAATTGGTGCAACTCTTATCACGTCACAAATATTAGTATTCTTAATTCTATCATTCCTAGCTTGACCGCACATCCACCTCAACATTTTCATGTCAGATACATTCATTGTAGTCACGTGTTGCTTCTTAGCAGCCCAACATTCTATTACATATAACATCGCTAGTCTTATAGCCGTTTTATATAATTTTTCTTTTAATTTGGGAGGTACTCTTCGATCACATAATATTCCAAAGTCCACTCTCTGTTTGAGCCAACTAACTTGTATCATATGTATTATATTATCAACAATCTCACCATCCGCCTATATACCAAAACTTATTGCTTTTTGATATCTCTTTATTTTGGATATTTACTCCTTCGCTATGGGAATTTTTACTCACCCTAAATTTGTATTCCATATACTATGTCTTATTTCTACTTATCTTAAATCATTTTAACTCTAGTGATTTTCTCAAGTTTTTAACTTCGTATTGACACCTTTTACGGTCACATCAACTAATACTATATCATTAGCAAACAACATACAACATGGTACATTATCTTGAATATTTCTAGTCAGCTCATTCATAAGGACTCAAGGTAGTTTCCTGGTGTAATCTTATTATGATTGGAAATTTACTCATCTCCCTAATTGGTGATCGAATTATAGTAACAACACCATCATACATGTCTTTAATCATATCAATGTATCCCTTTATAACTCAATTTCTCTCCAAAAATCACTAAATAATATATTTAAGAACCTTATCATAAGTTTTTTCTAAATCTACAAACATCATATGAAGTTCTTTCTTTTCTTCTCTATATTTTTCAACTAGTCTAAATAATAAATAGATTACTTCCATAGTTAATTTATCTGGCATAAAATCAAATTGCTTAACCAACACACTTGTTATTCTCCTCAAATAATACTCAATAATTATTTTTCCATAAATTCATAATATGACTCATTAAATTGATACCATGATAATTATTACAACTTTGGAGAGACATTAAACATTTGTTATATTTTAATAATTTATAATTTAATTTTTAGAGAAAAAGTGTTAAATAGTAGAGTTTTTTAATTAATGTAAAGGTAAAAATGGAGGTCTGTGTTGGACTTACAATGAATAGTAAAAAATACAAATATATTTTTTGATTTTAAAAATATTATATAGAATATCCAAAATAGAGTATTATAGACTTTTGAGGTGGAGACGCTCTAAAAGCGATTCTCTAAAAGCGATTTGGAGCACTACAATGTAGGATGCACAAAATACTCTAAAGAACTGAGAATCGAACTAACCCGACTTCATTGGATCGGTTTGTTTTTGTTCTATTATGTCCGTGATTCGGTTCTGGCTTTGAAAATTGTAGACATATCCGGTTTGGTTCGGTTATCGGGGTTTGTAAGATTTTTTTACCAAGAATCGAACCGAACCGAACTGGAACCGAACAAGGAATCGAAGTCTATACCCAATTATATAGTAATACAGTGCACTTATCATACACTATTATTGCTCATGGTGGCTTATTTTGAGAAAAATTGAAGAATCGAACCGATCTCACTCGGGTTGGTTTTGTTCATTTGAATGATCGGTTCGATTTTCGGTTCAAAAATAAAGAACAGATCAAGATCAAGTCGATTTTGGGTCTGTTATAAAACTGACCCGAATCAACTCATGCACACCCCTACTATAATGATCCCAAACCTAATAAAATAAAGATTAGAGATAATAAACGAACCAAACGAGTCGAACAGTAGATTATTTGAATTTGGTTTGAAAGTTAACGAGTTTTAAAAATAGGTTTGCACTTTTCTTGTTTATTAAGTGAATCGAACTCAAACGAATTTTAATCGAGTTGAGCTCGAGCAGTTTTAATTTTTTACACTTTATTATCGAGTCAAGCAGTTGATTGTTCAAGTTTAGTTTAAAAATTTAACAAACTTAAAAAATATGTTCAAACTTGAATTGATTAAGTAATAATTTAATATCAAATGCATTTTTAACCAATCGAACACAAGTTAATCTCAGTTTGATTTGTTTGCCAACCCTAGTCATCACAACGAAAAGAAATCAAGTGTTTTTTTATAGAAAGAATAGTGCAATAATCAACCCCTTTTTCTATAGTATTTTTTATTAAGTGTTTTTTTTATAGAAAGAATAGTGCAACAATCAACCCCTTTTTCTATTGTATTTTTTATTGTTTGATGGTGATACCTCTCTTGCTAGTTGCTACACATATATGGTAGTAATGTCCTTGCATTGAATATTTACTCTAATTGGTGGCTTTATATGGACTCTTACCGAACTTAGCAGACTCTCATTTACTACTTTTAATTTGTACTTGCTATACAACATAAATGGCAATTTGTACATGGTACCAATTTTAGTGGTAACTGTGCTAGCTAGGGTGTGTTTGGAATGTAGTAAAATAAGAACAAGGCTTTTTTTCCAGTCCAATGGTAAATTGCATTTGTGTAGTTCAAGCGTGTTGTGTTCTATTTTTAGTTCATTTTAATAATTCAAATTGTTCATTTTGTATATTTTGTCGAGAACTATAAAACTGTAGCAAATTATATTGATCAAATACAGATAAATGATCGATCGATACTAACGTACGTCAAAATAACTTTGTATAATCATGTGTATCATATTCATTTATAAAGTTATAAAATAATAATGAATGGATATTGAACTATACCCGATCAACGTAATTTTTTACAATTCTAATCTATACAACAAAATCTAAAATATGAACGATTTGAATAATCAAAATAATTCCAAAACTAAATAAAAATTGCTTGGATTTCGTGTTTCAGTCTATTAGCTGGACTTCAGATAAACCAAGTCAAAGACCTAAAACAAAGTGATCGGAAAGAAATCTAAGAATTAAAAATGTACTAATTGCTTTCTATTACTATAAAGAATTAATAGACGTGAAAAATAATATGGGGAAAGTGATTTTCTTCCTCAAATTGTTTTTTCCTATTTACCCTTTACTTTCTAAATAAAATTTAAAAAAATACTATTTCCTCTTGCTTCTCTTCCCTATCATTTTTGTCCCATTCTTTTTTTATTTCCATAAATTCCACACAGGCGCCTAGTTTGGAATGACTAAATAAATAATTTTTTTAATTTCTCTTCTTTTCAGTATAATATTTTCAATCGAGTTTTTTTTTGTTATTTAGCTCCCGTTTGACATAGTTTTTCATATAGCTGATTTGATTTTTAAATTTTTTGTATTTAAAAATTTTATTTTATTGTTTGATCAAATTTGTATACTTTTGTATTTCATCTTGACTAATGAGTTTGAGAAAGTACAAATTTTCTTCTAATTTGTGAAAAAGTTCAATACAAACAAAACTAAATTATTTTTACTTGAAAAAAATCTATAAAAAAAAACTAGTGCATTTTTTTTTCAAATTAAGTTATTTTTTTTATATTTTTAGACTTTTATCTTAAGAGAAAAAAAATTATAATTTTTTGATTAAGAGATAAAAATAATTTGTTTAATACAAAAAATCTGGAAAACCAAAGTACCTATATAAACCCCAAAACATCAAATGGGTGCTTTAAGTACTCCTCGTCTAGACAAATTTAAATGTAAAAAAGTTTGATCGAATTTTAAATCAAAAGTCCCGTAAAGATAAAAAAAAATGAAAATGATTTCATTAAAATGAGTAACACTTTTTGTCTTTAGTGGATTCAAATTTGGGCTTTTTAAAAAAAAAAATTGACTGGAAAAAACGAAAAAAAATATAAAATTTGATTAGTCAATAAGAAAGTTTTATTAAATAAAAAAATAATTTGGAAGAATTAATTAGCTTTTTAATGATTCTAAACTGGTGCAAATGATTTATTTGGTGCACCATAAGATCGTTTCTATGTGTGATGGTCTGATAATAATGAAAATAATTTTACCTTAAGCATATATTTTTTCTTCAAAAAGCTTGTTTAAATAGTAAGGATTAACTGATATACGTGTTGACTAATACATTGTTTAAGTTTAATTTAAAAAATAAATAAATTTTAAAAATAAGCTTGAGCTTGGTTTTGATAAACAAGTTGAGCTGATTACAAGTCGAGCTCGAATAACTTGATTTTTTTAATAAATTATTAGTTTATCGAGTCAAGTAGTAGATTATTCAAGTTTAATTTAAAATCTTAATAAATTTACAGAATACGTTTAAGCTTGGTTTATTTAAATATCAAATCAATCTCAAACAAGGTTTTAACAAGCCAATCACGAACAGCTTAATTCGTTTATTACTGCTATTAAAGAGTTGTACCATTCATAACAATTTCAATACAAATTTCTATTTCTACATCTATTGTCCACAAAAAATAAATAAATAGAACTTCATTAATTCCCCCATTTCCTCAAAAAAATCCCACTAAATTTCTTAGATTTTATTAAGTATACTGATTTTGAACGATTTGTTGTTCTCTATTAAATAATACCATTTTTATGAAAATTAGATTCTAACTTTAAAAATTATACAATTTTAAAGGACAATATATTTAAGTGTTTAGATTTTATTAATTCTATTTTTTTTTTAAATGGAGTGCATTATTTGCATTTTGAAGTATCTTAATTTTGAGTGCATTAAATATATATTTCATTAAAAAAATACTTAAAAAAAGAAAAGAAAAAAGGACCTAAAGAGTAGTAAAAATGAGATAATGGACCCACTTAATAAATTTCCCGGGGAATTGGGAACAGAAGAAGACCCACAAATGTCCTCTCTCTGAGATCGTGGCATGCTCCCATCACGTGACTTCAACTGTAATGCACGGTACACGTGTTCGTTGGAGCTTTCACTTGCGCTGACACGTCATTGTACAATGCGGGCCCTACATGTGTACGCGTGGCAAATGGATATGCATCTCTCTCTCTCTCTGTCTTTGTCTCGAGATCCCCATGATTTTGACTCTGCTTTTTTCCTCTTTCTACATCTTCGTGGTTATCCAATAGGGTAAATTCAACTTGTTGTCTTATAGTTTGACTGAAGTCTCATTATGGTCTTCATAGGTTTAATTTGAACAATTAGGACTTTTTGTTCTATTTTGATCCATTATAGTCCCTGTCAATAACTGTTACTCCCTTCGTCCTATATCGATGGTCATTATTTTCTATTTTTTTAATATCCCAAAATATAGTAATTTTTCAACCTAAGAAGAAGTTAAAAATAAAAACAATGATTACAAAAGTAAAATTGATAAATCAATATATACTATGAGTAATAATTATATTTTCTTAAACAACTAGATTACCCAAAATGAATTAACAATATTGACGCAGGGAGTAATAATTTTGACAAAAATTAAACACGTGAAGCTTGCGTAGTTATTTTTAG
>CM018912.1:7979593-7982093 GCA_009663005.1 Actinidia chinensis | reverse complement strand
TTCGGTATCCTTGGCAAAATATCCGCCTTGGTGAATTTCAAGATCTGAAATGAGGTTAGTTCCACCCGGCAAGTTGTGCGGTTGAGCTTCTTCCTCTGTAGTCTAGACCACAAAGAAGGTCAATAAAACAGTGACCATGAAGAGAATAACCGCGAAACCAGAATTATAGCAAGGACGCCTTGGTGAAGAAGGTTTTAGATTCGAGGTTTGGTTAGGCATTTCGGAGATTTGAAATCGGGTTCGTGGCACAAAGATTGGATTGTTCAAGAAACTGTGTTCGTATGCCTAAGTTGTCAAACTCATCTGGGATTTCACTGTGAGTCGGGTATGGACAGTAGTGGTTAGGCTCAAAGGCCTAGTTTGTGGATTTGACCAGAATTTGTTTTCGGAGAGTCTCAGATTGAGAAGGTGAGGCAAGGAACCGAAATGGGCTGGAATCGGCGGCCAGAGAGCTGGTTTCCTTCGCGAGATAAGCGTGGCTTAGCGACTTCCACACTCGATTATCATTGGGAATTCACCGGTAAGCGAATTCCCATAGAAACAGAGTGAGTGATGGCCTGAGCAGACTTGTGAATTCCATTGGGATTGGACCCGAAAAATGGTTGTTGCTGGCCTTGAACACTACCAGACTCACCCAAGAAGCTGACTCCTAGGAATCTCACCCGAAAACATGTTGTTGCTGACTCCAACCGAGTCAGTTCCGAGCCCAACTCTCTTTGGTTAACCACCCGAAACGTGTTGTTACTCAGCATCAACTCGACAAATTGAACAGAGTGTACGCCAATGGTAACCACCCCGAAAAATTGTTTGTTGTACAGTGAATCGTGCGCAAAATAGGGCAACCTCCGAGAGATTCAGGCAACTTTTCATTGAGGTTGTTAGAGGAAGCCCACACACGAATAGGGGTCTTGCCGCCACAAATTTTCCGGCAAGTCGGTAACATCATTGTCGTACTCGAAAGCTTCCAGAGTTCGAATGGAGGCATAATTACGGGCGTGGTCGTGATGTCCCATTCAATGTGTGTGAAAACCCGAAAATTCACCAGTGTTGGAATTCGGCATATGCTTGGTGGGATTGGCCGAAAATTGATTGGTGTGAAAAGTGGAAAGCTTCAATAATTTGTAATTTTCCAAAATCCTCGGGATTGGACCTGTGAGATTGTTCATCGACAAATCGAACTCCGTAAGGCCCCAATGACTCAATAGGGGTCGGAATTTCACCGGACAATTGATTTATGTACAAATACACAATGCTCACATTCTTCAATTGGAACAAAGCCTTGGGAATCGGGACCCTGTAATAGGTTGTAATGCGAGATCCAAATGCTCCAAGCTCGTTAAATTCGAAAAACTATCCGGAATTCGCCCCGATCAAGTTACAATCAGCCATACACAGAATTGCAATTTCGTCATTTCTAAAATCAATTGGACTTTAGCCGGAAAAAACTGTCATTATAAGGCCAACCAGATTCACTAGATTCGCCAAGTCTCCATTTCCGCCGGAATAAGTACCGTAAACCTCGTTTGGTTACAAGTAGAGTGTTGATCTACGGCATGTTGTTTACGATTTCCGGCGGGGACTGTTTATCGCCGGAGAGAAAGAAGTTGTTGGCACTGACGTTCGATGTACCGGAAGATAAGATGATAAACGGTCGAACATGTCGGAGGGGATTGGGCCCACAAACCAGGGTTTGAAGAGGTCGAGGATTGGAGATGCGAAGACAATTGTACAGAACCGTAGGGAGTTAGGGAAGCGACCGGGGGGATGAAATTGTAGGGGAGGTCAAGGTAAGTGAGGCCGTTTGAGGTAGCATATCGCGCGGTGGGACTTTTCCGGTGATGGTCTGTTTGGACGATGAGTTTCGTGACATTGCCGGCGGTGCAGACGATCTCGGCCAGTCGCACGGCGAAGACGAGGCATTCACGCGCCAGACCAAGGCGGGTTGCTAGCTGCTGTTTGGACAGCAGGAGGGTCGTTTTTGCGTCGGATTGGTGCGAAAACGAAAGGGCCATGAGATGATTGAGGAGATGAAGGGGGAAGTATGGGTATTTTGGACATTTTGGTGTTTATTTGTTTCAGACTTTCGGTTTTGAGGAGAGAGAGAGATGAGTTATTTTTGTTTGCAGGGAAACCAATTGCTGACTTTCAAAGTTGAAACTCCGTGAGCTCTTTCAATTCGTGTGAGGTCAAGCCCCACTTATATGATGGAGTGTGTTAGTTTGCTCTAGTGTTTTTTTTTTAGATTTTTCAATTGGCTTGATTTTCAAATATTTTAATTTTTAGTGGTTTTTTTAATCGTTTGATCAAAATTATACAATTTTCTAGTTTCTCTCGAAAAAAGAATCTGAAAATGTATTATTTTTTTTTATCTCTTTCAAAAAAAAGTTCGCCAAAGACAAAAAAAATAGTTAATTTGTCGAGAAATCGAGAAACTATAAAATCTTGATTAAATGGTGAATTTTTTTTTAAAAACGAAAAAACTCGATACCAAAAAGCTAAA
>CM018912.1:7964593-7972093 GCA_009663005.1 Actinidia chinensis | reverse complement strand
GAATACCTTGGTGGTTTTAAAATAGACCCTATCGGGACAACAATATATTTTTGATATGTGTGAAGAATAGATCCAACATTATATAACTAAAAAAAATAGTTGGCACGTAAGGTACATCATTTGGACTTACCCCCTTTGATTCTAAGTTTTAAGTGAGTATGAATTTCAATATACTTTAGATGTGAACCTGACAAGTTATTTCTCTCTAAACATTTAGATCAAACGTAGTACTAGTTTTGGAATTTCAAGGGACACAGAAAGAGTTGTGAAGATATTCATGCTCTCTTGACGAGTTTGAGGGACTTAAGAAGGTGGAGATTGTTGAGATTGTGTGTTGTATTAAGGAGGATCCACGTAATTAATATTGTTTTTTTTTGTTTTACATGTATTAGAATTGGAGTGTGGAGTTCAAACATAGGGTTTTATAACTGTGCAAGAACTAAAATTTCTTAGCTCACCAAGGCTGTGTTAAATAGAGAGGTTTTACATGTATTAGAATTGGAGTGTGGAGTTCAAACATAGGGTTTTATAACTGTGCAAGAACTAAAATTTCTTAGCTCACTAAGGCTGTGTTAAATAGAGAGGCCAGGTTTGCTAGTAGAGATTGGAAAGGAGTGACATTGTACTCGTTCAATCTTTATTTCCTAAATTTTAGAATGAGATCTTCCTCCAAGGCAAATAGAAAGAAGCTTAACTTCTATGATTTAATTAGATTCAGCAATGTGTACATTATATTTTTTGATAACTCAGTATCCAATCAGGCAAAGACCGGGAAAAAAGGAAACAATTTCCAATTATTGTAAAGTCTTCGTCTTCCAAATAGTTCCGATTATTGTAAAGTCTTGGTCTTCCTAATAAGATCATTTGTGCGTGGAAAGTGAACGAATACTTGCAAGTCATAAAGAGTACTCGTCGACTTCATTTGCACCAAACGGAAAGACCCGGTTGTGGTTGTTGCCCAACTGTTAACCACCAGTCACTCCACCACATCACAACCACACACATGAGACAACAGATATACGGGCTCGGCCAATCTGCCGACATCCCCGGAGAGGAACAAATAATCACTATCACAGAATGAATTACAATGGTACAATGTGAGGAGCTCATCTCCACATCACCTCTCAGCACTCTCTCATCTCATCTCTCACTGTCTCTCCTCAGATTCACAGCACCCAATTCTAGCCCACTCTCTGTCAGATTCTCCTGTGCTCTCGGTGCTCCACGAGCAAAACACTGCACTCCCTACTCCCCCCAAACCCAACCCTCTCTGTCCAGCCCCTCTTCTGCACAACGCAACATGCTTGTGCTCTCCCGTAATCCCCCAAGGAGTACATCTCTCTGCACGCTCTGCTCTCTCTCTGGCAACTCTCTGTATTTATCGGCCTCAGAGCAGAGAGATAGCTCATGGCTGAGCTCATTGCCCCCATCGTTGACAAATGGAGGAGGAAAGGTCTCCATCTGAGACTTTGGTGCAGCCTTCTTTGACAGAAGCGGTCAGAGCTTCTCTGTCTTCAGCTTCTTTCCTTCCTTCAACAATCAAACAGCAAAACTCTCGCAAATCCTTAATAAACATGATTTTTACTATTCCATAGGGGCTGGGCCTTCTCTTGGGCTTGGGCTTAGGCTATTGGGCTTGGGCCTCCATAAATGGGCGGATCCTCAACAATCTCCCCCTCCACGCATTGGAGGGTCATCTGAATTTTAAGTTATCCATCCCGACAACTTCTTCCATCTCCCTGTAAGATCTAGCAAGACAGTATCTGAGATACGTTACCCTCATCCGTGGCAACTCCCTTCCACTGAGTGGATTGGCACCTCCAAACGCTGAAGTGCTTGCATCACCTTCTCACCTAGTGCTCGGCTCCTTCTGCTTCCCCCCCCCCGGGTGCGCTGCAAGTACTCGCTTTGCAAGTCGTCGTGACTCTCCATCTCTCCTCCTTTGTGTGGACAACAGAGAGAATCACCCGCCACTGATCTTGAGTGAAAGATACACGTCCGGCGACGTCGTGCCTGTCATTGTGCATCGACTCTGTCTCCTCCTCTGAGCCTTCTTCAATGGACATCCTGCAATGGTTGCACCTTCTCGTGTCTGGCCAGACGTCTGCACAGTATCCCAAAGCATCTCCTGCACTCCTGTTCCACTGTGGATCCTTCAAGACATCCTTCTGGTATTTTTCCTGCGCTGGCTTTGCGTCCTCTGTGCAAACGGTTGCTTCTTTTCGTCCCTTCATCTTGCTAATACCACTGGACTATGTCGGACAGGCGCTCTCGCTGTCCTGGACATTCTCCTTCGTCCGGTATAAGCCTTTTCCAGTCTTTCCTCTCGCTGAATCTCCTGCAGCTTCTTCCATGTTTTCCCTTGGGAACTCTGAGTGTTCCTCCTCCATAGCTTCAAAGCTCCTCGCTCGACTCCACCGCATCTCAATGAAACATGCCTTACCCTAACCCCGGTCCCTTCATGATCTCCTCCGTCTGGCCATGGCGAACCGGACTGTCCTTTGCCAACATCTCCATCGTTAGCCATGCCCCCCCGAACAAGTCTCCTCGCATGCTACATGTGTAAGAGCACATCTCTCTGTCTCATTTCACGAAGTTGGTAAGCAATTCCTGAATCAGAAATCCAGTCTGACTCTTATCTGCCGATGCTGCTAGGAGAACATCCACTCTCATCCACAGTCCATCATCTGCTGTTGTTGCGGCCTCTGAAGACTGATCTGGTGCTTTGTTCCTTGGACAATCTCTTGTCCCTCCTGGTCGCAATAAAAGCACTTAAAAGTGCGACCTCTGATTTGCCCTAATGCCATTATCTGCCGGTATCCTCTTCCTTGACCTCTTCTCTTGACCCTGTGACCTCCTCTTGAGACCTCTTCTCTGGGCCTCTTTTCTTTGACCTCTTCCTGTGACTCTCTTCTCTTGAACTCGCTCATTGTTCCGCACTGTAGTCTCTCTCTTAAAACTTCAATACTAAGCCTCTTCTCAATAAGACTTTGTTCTGAGATTCTTCTCCTTTTCCTCCTGGTACATCCTCCAATTTAGTCCACACCCATACATGAGCACTCATCTCACGCATCATCGTGCGACATGTTGGAACACTCCTTGTGTTCATGCATTGTCAATCTCGCAACACTCGTCTCATCGTGCTACATGATGGAACACTTTCGTGTTCAAGCAATTGTCTGATCTGCCCATCATCTTTCCTGTTCATCTCAAATTTTCCTCATCCATTGGTTTTCCTGGGCGTATCCGCATCTGAAAGCTGATCAGGGCTCTCAATTACTCTGGCCTTCCTACTTCTCCAAAATGGAGCAAAATCTCTAAAAACCGATCTCGCGTATGAATCGGAAAACGTCTGAGAAACTCAAAAGGTTTTTTTTCCGTCCGAAATCAGACACTTCTGGACCCAAATTGGATCAAATCAAACTTCATGGACTAAACTGGAATTTAATCAATTTTCCATGGACCTAATGTGCAATTTCCCAAACTCCAGGGAACCAAAACTCGCAAACTGGCAATTTTCAAACTTCAAGGGACCAAATTGAAAATAACCAAAAAGTTTTCAGGGACTAAAAAAGTGCAATTTTCCTTTTTCCGGTCAATTTTGGTCACGGTCAAAAGTTGACCGGTCAACGGTCAAACATGCTGGTCCAACTGGTCACGGCTCAGGTGACCGGGTCAACGGCTTGGCTGGTCAACATCGTCAACGGCTGGTCAATGCGGCTGGTCAACATGGCTTGTCACTGGTCATCATGGCATCACATGGCGGTATTCAACATGGCTGGATTCAATTGTTGTTTAAAAATGAGATTCCCAGCACCATAATTGCCAACACAATCATTATGCTTTAACCTTTCTCTTTTAATAACACTAACCACCTTTTCTTTTTTTTTCAACAGCCTAAATGATTATGTTTTGGCTTTCACAGAGAGACAAGGGACCATGGGGCGTCATGGGGGGCCCGCATGGATTCGGTCGTCTTCCCTCGCCTGGAGTGCGTGGGGCGCGTGGATCTGATGCGCCGAATTTCGCGCGAAGCAGCGTGAGGGCTCATTTGGAGTTCGATTTTGGACTCCGTTTGGTGGCTGAGCCTTCGTCTCGACGAGAGAATCTAGTGGTATTCTCAAATCTCAGGTTTGGAGTCAATTCGAATTTGCTCAGAATTTGAACGATGACTTCCGTGGTACTCCGTGACTCTCCGGTGACTCGAACTTGGCTCCTGATACCATTGTTGTGCCAAAACGAGTTACCCAGTCACTCACTCCACCAACAGCAAACCACACACTGAGACACATATATATACGTGGCTCGGCCATCTTCTGTCCTACATCACGAGCGGGAACAAATCATTCCACTATCCAAATCACATAATGAATTACAATGATACACTAGGGAGGAAGCTCATCTCCACTCACCTCTCAACTCTCAGCACTCTCTCAATCTCTCTCTCACTATCTCTCTCAGATCTACATCCCCAATTCTAGCCCACTCTCTGGTCCAGATCTCTGTTCTCTCGGTGCTCTCACTAGCACACTAAGGCACTCCCCCCCAACCCAACCCCTCTGCCAGCCCCTCTCTGCACAACAGCAACTGCTGTGTGCTCCCGGTAAATCCCCCAAGGATTACATCTCTCTGCACCGCTCTGCTCTTCTCTCTGCAACTCTCTGTATTTATAGGCCTCAGAGCAGAGAAGATGATCTCATGGCTTGAGCTCAATATGCCCCCCTCTTTGACAAATGGAGGAGGGAAAGTCTCCATCTGAGACTTTGGTGCAGCCTTCTTTGACAGAAGCTGTCAGGCTTCTCTGTCTTCACAGCTTCTTGTCCTTCCTTCCACAATCACAGCAAACGCTACGCAATCCTTAATAAACATGAGTTTACTATTCATATGGGCTTGGGCCTTCTCTTGGGCTTGGGCTTAGGCTATTGGGCTTGGGCCTCCATAAATGGGCTGGATCTCAACATTGTGTACATAATAGCATAGACACCTAGTCAAGTCAATGTCATTATGTTAAATTGGTTATATATCATAAGTTAAACCCCCACACTCCAGCTCTAAATTCTCAAATTTGCGGATTTATCCCTAATTCGTGTTAAATTCGCAGTGAATTCGTGAATTAAGTAAGTTCTTTGGTGAATTGGTTATATATCATAAGTTTTGGACCTGAGATGTTTCAAAATTGAGCCAATTGGAAATATAGTTAACCCTGAGGGCCTAATTAGTTATTTATAGGAAAGACTACAGCTGTGTAGCACAAAGGAAATTTTGTAAAGTGAAAAACGCCTATGGATTAAGATCACTTAACCACTGAATCCAAATCATTCTTATGTTGGCTCATGAGATGCTATAATATAATGTAATTATCAAATACATCATGGAATTGGACATTTTAATTAACAAAGGCAATAATCTATATAATAAAATATATAAATAATACAAGAACTATTAGGGGGAAGGCATAGTCTGTCCTTGCTAGGGAAGAGACCTCTGACGCACTAACGCTATGAAGTAAGTTCGGTGATCCTCTGCACCGGATCTTGGTGGAGACACGTTGAACATTGGCCTTGCTAGGGCAAATGGTCTCCGCCGAGCTATCGCTATAAAGTAAGCTCGCCGGTTTTCTACGCCGAAACTCGGTGCAGACATTAACGAACACTGTCACTATCCGAGCTAAATACATCGCTATCTCTGAGCTATCGCTATTTAGAAAGCTTGAGATAATAATTGCGCTAGAATCTTAGACGATGGCAATGGCCGACGACAATCTTGATGGATGTCAGGGACAGAAGATAACTTGCACGGCAAAATTTATTTTGATAGCCCACATGCCCAGATGGAGACGTCGACGTGATGATGACTAGCTACCAGCCAACCCTAGGAGCATGGCTGGGCCAGCCACATACTCACTGACACATCGGTTAGCGCGTATAAGTACTCACCAAGCTACAGTCTGTCCGATAACAAGACAGTTAGCGCGACAATGCACGCGCTAGAATATGCTATATAAAGTCAACTTTTTATTCATTGAAAGGTATGTATACTCTGGCTATCTGAGCTTATATACACTTGCTCTCTTTACATCTCTGATTTTCTAATTTAACCGTCGGATAACCATTTTTTAAAAATAGCTTCGGCGATCAAACTTACTATGTCTATGCTGTAGTTAGGATATCAGAGGTTGATTGTGTTGGGTTGAACAGTGGAAGCACCCAAGAACGAGATTCGAACACATACCACAAACACAACCAATGAAAGTATGATGAAATGTAAAATGGAGATGAGAGACAACACAATAATTTACAGTGGTTCGGCAATAACCGCATACTCCCACGGAGAGGATCCCGTCTTTTACTATGAGTAAAAAATAGTACCAAGTATACTTGATATGATATCCCACACCCAATCCCTTATACACACTCATCAAGAAACACTCTCCATAAGTATAAAACTTTTGTCCCTTGACACACACTCTTCTTCTCTATTTCTTCTTCTTTTCAGCTCCCTCTCTTATAGCCTTATAAAGAGAAGTCGAAAGGAGACTTGAGGCACCGCAATCTAAGACCATGATAAGCCGCTAATCAAAAGACATATGACTAAACGCAATCAAGGACCATGACTAAGCCCCAATAGAAGGACATGACCAGCCGCATAAAGACTATGACCCGGCCGGTGAAAGATAATTAAAAACCAATTTTGAAAGTAGAAACCAATCCCACCAATCTCCACCTTGGTGAGAATTCCAAGTGCACGATCGCACTCCCCAAGCTTTGATACAATGACTACACCACCCGAATAAAAACTTTTATTCGAACCACACGACCAAAAAACACGGTAGCCATCCCGTGCCAATTATCATCAATTGATCAGCGAGAAGGACCTCGCCCATCCTCTCTTCCAACGAGCGTTACACCCTCACATCCACGGCCAATTTGGAAACATAACTTGGTCTTTGCCGCAAAAAAAAAAAAGAACCACACCTGGGTACCCACGTTCTTGTGCCCACCGTTTCCCAACTTCGTCGAGTAAACCAATTTTGCCAATCAACCCGAACAATCATTCGCACTTCTCTCCTTTCATTTAGACCTTGCTGCGCGTGGATATTCATGGCTCCACCTCCAGCAAAATACTTGCAATCATTGGAGTCCATCAGGCTAAGTGAAATTAGATTCCTTCGTAACTTCGGGATTTCTTAAACCCACACACCCAAAGTACGAACCGCTCCATCACAACATTTTTATCTTCACATTCCCGACACCTTGAATTTACAGGGAGTTCAATCGCCCAAAAATAGCGACCACCATCTCTTTCTTGGAATGTGTTCAAAAAAATTCCTTTTCGAACAAACATGCATAGTGAAACCCGACTTAAAATCTAACCATTATGAGAAGGAAGTGTTAATCCCTTTCAGAGAATGTGAGGCAATCTTCCACATCCGCCTACCACAAAAAATTGCAGCTTGAAGCGTCGTCGCATTTTTCCATTTATCCTTTCGCAAAAAGGAAC
>CM018912.1:7819593-7822093 GCA_009663005.1 Actinidia chinensis | reverse complement strand
TTTGTAATCTCGTGTTGAATTAAGTACTTTGTATCATTCCAGTCTTTAATACAAATTTGGCACTCCAATATTTTCGGGCTCAATGAGTTTCTTCTTTCATCAATTTACTGATTACCCGCACTAAAAACTGCCTCCGATGCCACAGTTGATGTTGAAAGAGTTTGTAAATTACGTGTCACGATAGAAAGTATTAAAAAATTTCTTGTATGATTACTCTACCATGTCAAAATATTAAGTTTTTCTTTTCCAGTATACGTTAAAAAATCACTAAAGTATGTGTGTAAATATTTAAAAAATTCATTGCGTGATGAAACACTAGTGATTTGTCTACTTATGTTAGCTATTGCACTCCAAGCACTTGCAACGTTCTTACCTCGTACACCACTAGTTGAAGTAAAAAGCATAGAAGTGGTGGTGAAAGTCGTGCATTATGTGAAATATTTTATTTTGTATGCGTTCTATAGTGCAGTTACAGTTGTTTTAACATCATTATCGATAATGTTTAGATTTTCGTTTAATAATTCATTAATAGCGGTAATAAAAAATTTTATACCTGTTAATTTAATCAAGGATCTAAAGTGGTAATAATTCATTTCAGCTGCTAACGCAAACAAGCAAGGCTATTTGTTACAATATTTCAAAATTTTTATTTTCATTATCGTTCAAGCATCTTTAAATATAGAATTTTTCTATTTTTCTTAAAATTATTAGCAATGTGATATATGTGCATGACGATCAGTTGAATAATAGAATAATAAACACCTGAGTACTCTTTAAATGCCGTATAAATACCTTTTAAAAAATTGCAAACGGTATTACACACGTCCTAATCATCTTGAAGTATCATGCACATTTGGTTTATTTGTACGTAAAGACTAATAATTTTTTAAAAAAATTGAGTTGAATGTAACATAAGATAAGTTGTGTTCCAATGCTGATCAGTGTCCAATGAAATTATTTTACTTTTTGCGTCATGTGTTTTATAAATTTTTATAAATTCTTGGTATCTATACGCAGAAGATCTAATATATAGGATGCAGTTTTTTATATTTTGAAATTTGTCTTCAAAAATTTATAATCCATTTTTATAATTAAATTTATAATATTACAAACACATCTAAAGTGAAATAAATCGTTACCTACAGAAGTTTTTAATTGACGATTAAATAGTTCGATAGCAGTGGTGTTATTGGTCACATTATCAAAAGAAATGTTGAAAATATTATTTTGAATACTGTATTCTTATAAAACACTCATAATAGATATAAAAATTGCTTGGAAAGTATGTGAGAACCCAATAGTGCGAAAACTAATAATTCTTTTTCATAAATTCCAATGGGAATCAATGTAATGTGAAGCCAGAAGTTATATCTACCTTGTCACATATCAGAAGTGCATAAGTCAGTAAATTTTTGTGCACGTAATTCAATAATTAATTTATTTTTTATTTTTAAAAAAGTTTAAGCAGTCACTTATAATAGTAGTCTTGGAGATTGACCGGAATTAAAGATTGATATAGTTATGTTGAAAATACTTAAAATCTCGAATCAACTTTGAATGTAAAAAAATATTTCGCAACGGTTGTGTAAATTGCAAGAGCTTCTCTCATTTTAACATTGAAATAAGAGAAATTACCCATCCACACCCTCAGAAAAGTTTATTTATGATTATGATGTATCTACATTGATAACATTTTTAGCAACACACTTATTAGCGTACGTCTTTAGATGGCTCATGCCATTGGCAAAGCCAACAAATATTTTATTGTATGTACAAATAGCTTTACTCATTTTTTTTTTATTTTCAGTGACCTTAACTCGTCGAAAATATTGTCAAACTATCAATCTTAATCTCCTAGGTGCCCTAGATATGGGCATGTCCGGCATGCAAGTAGAGGGGCCGATCGAATTATTGGAGATCATTTTGGGTACATTATCATCAATCGATATCTCAAACTCATCTTATTCAGTCTCTTCCACACTTTTTACATTTGTAATTACGAGGATTCTTTTTTGTGAAAAATAAAATTTGGATACTAAAATACTAACGATACAATAAAATATATATCGATACTAACATACCTCAAGTATGAAGCACTTAAAATGTCGGGATTCAACACTTCTTCAACACTTGAGAAATTTCGAGCAATCGAATAATTGCTATTTTCTTCATCACTTTCAAAAAATTGAATATTCTTTAGATTTGTAGAATATTTAGAGAATAGTAGAGAATTGGTAAATTGAGTGAGAAAGAAGTATGGAGAATTAGATGTATTTATAAAATATTTTGTGGTCTTAGTTGACTAAAACACTTCCAAAAATAGTCGTTTATAGTTGTTGTGAAGGGGTATTTTGGTCATTTATAGCCAAATTATTATTTTACCTCCTAAAAGTAACCGTTATATAATTGTTGGGAGGTAAAATTGTCCCAAAAATAAAGAAAGTACAAAAAGAGTCGTTCGTACTGAGGAAGAGTAATCCGTTGAAGTGGCAGTATGTGT
>CM018912.1:7794593-7804593 GCA_009663005.1 Actinidia chinensis | reverse complement strand
CAAGGATATCCAATAGATTGGAATTTATATTTTTGTATATATGGTTAGGTATATATTGGTAAATAGTCAATGCATGGTGGTAGCACTTTTGTATATGGGATTATGACTTTTTGTGTACTGGATTATATATATTGGTACATCGAAGTAATATTTTTGTATGTGTATTTCAAATTTTTAACTTTGTTTAAAACTCACAAGATATGCTGATCTTTATTGCAATAATAGTCTCGCTTTTTATCCCAAAAAAAAAATGAGTCTCAAATTGATGTTAGAATTGGGATCTCGAGAAACTCAGGGCCGACAGTGCTGCTTTTTGGTACCACCCCTAGATGTGATTGTCCTTTTGTGATTATTAATGTTCTTTAATACTATTCCTAATCCATTAATAAACCATATATTTCCTAATCCTAATCCATTATTAAAGTATATCTAGTGCATGACAAAAGACTTTGTTAATTAAAGTCATTTTTTTCTAGATCTAAAAAAAAAAGTCGCTATTGACTTGTCAAAACATTAGGTAAAGGGAAAATTCTTATATATAAAATTTGGCAAAAGATTTGGTAAAGTCAAATATGTTATATCAACAATGAAAAAAATTAGGATCACAAAACTTTTCAGGAGACAGATCCAATGGTCAAAAATTTATAGGGAGTTGTTTGTGCCAAAATGATATATCAACCAATCGATCACCTTGGAATATATATATATATATATATATATATATATATATATAGTGAGAGGAGAGAGGGAGTTTAATACTATAAGAGAGCATCTCCAACAACTATTGTTGAGGTAAAAATTTGAGGAGCAACCAACAGTCATAATTGTTCAAGAACTGACTTGGGCACCTATGCAACGAAAAAAATATTTCGGCCGGAGTGAAGTCACTCAAAACACCTTCGACATGACAATCAAATTTTTAATAGATAAGGCGGAACTTTGAATATAAAATGCTCTAGACAAAAGCATAATTGAACATATCCTCTTTTCGGAGGTAGGAGAGCGATTTTTATGGGTGGAGGATCTCTCAAAGGAAAGAATAGATCGTTGCGCAATTATACGATAACCGTAGATAATATCGTGGTAGTAATTGGCGGAGATCGTGGCCGAAATGAGACAGTTGGAGGTTGCATGTATCTTAATTTGAAGGATCTGGCGACATGAATAACCAGGCGACCATAATTGCTGAGATAAGCTACTGAGTAGTGTCTATTGATGATGAACAATCGAGTGGCAATAACAGATAAAGTAGGGTGACATGATCATATCGGTAATAGGCATTTTTCCTTCTGGAACAATTATTAGGCTAGCTGTAAATCTATCGGGTAATGCTATGAGTACACTTAATTTGCACCCAAATACACACCTGATGAGGTGGTGCATTTGAATTGGTTGAGTATTGGCTGAAAGGACTGGGTGAACCCCATACCCAGCCAATCCAAATGTACCATCTCATCAGGTATTCATTTGGGGTGTAAGTTGAGTGTACCCATAACATTTCCCAAATCTATCACTCATCAACTGTCATTAATTCTTCCCCTAAATTGTAGCAAAAATGTAAATTTCTTGCTTTTAGGATCACTTTGGTACAACTTTCTCCAACTAAACGTGCTATTCATTCTCTAATTTCTATAAATATTATTTTTTATTTTTTCTGATTTAATTATGGAGAGAAATTAAGAGTATTTGTAAACGAAAAATATTGAAAATGGTGAATGATGTTGAGAACTCGGGAGGGGTATGGAGCCAGATTTCTGGGGCCCATATTGATAATTTGATGTCATCCATTAGAACCACCTTCTCATTACAGAAACAATAATCATGCAAGGAATACGTTGAAACCGAATAGTGCAAAGTGATATTTTGGTGAAACTGTAGGGGTGCAAAATGTAATTTATCCTCCTAGTTGTATCCGATATTATTGCCCGTTTGGCACCAACTTTTTTTCTTGGCTTTTTGGCTTAAAATAAGCAAAAAAAGTCAATCAGAGTTGGCTTTTGTTGGCTGTTCTGTTTTGACTTTTTTTGCTTATTTTAGGTAAACTTAACCCCAAAAGCAAAAAAATCAAAAATTCTTAGCCTTTTTGATAGCAAGCTTAAAAAAAACTTGTTTTTTAGCACTACCAACGGAGCCTATAATGGTGTGGTAAGGTTGCCATGCTGGTCTTCCAAACCATATTCATATTTTCTCACACATCCCGCAAAATCTCTCTCTCACTCATGGCAGAAGCAACACCGGTCAGGTGGACAGGCACAATCACGGCCAAGGTGGAGGGCTTTTCACGCGCACAAGTGTGGCCCTACTTGGAGGATTTTGGCGGTCTTTACAAGATAGACCCACTCGCAGACATTTCCTACGCGCTGGAGGGCGTGTACGGACACCCGGGGTTAATCCGCTTCTGCGCTGCGTCGACCACGACAGAAACCGGGGAGACAAAGATCCTGTGGTTCCACGAGAAGTTGCTTGCCATGGACCCTAACACTTATAGCTACAACTATGAGGTCCTGGAGAACAATGTGGGCTTCACCTATTGCAAGTCAAGCTTCAAAGTAGTCCCAATTGACGGTGATGAGGCGCTCGGGAGCCAGATCGAGTGGACGTACGTCTCTGATCCATTTGAAGGGAAGACACCGGATCATTTGTCCGATTATTTCAACACCAATCTCCAAGCCATGGCAAAGAGTATTAAGAAATACCTAGAGCCCAAGTGCTGACTGGGCCCTATTTAAGATTCATAATTTAAAGGTAAATTTAGCTGTTTTTAATTTTTAGTTCTTTTGTTTTTAGAAATTTGTTACTGTTGAATAAAGTTTTATAGTTTCCAAAAATATAAAAAATCCGGTCTCTTATAGAAAAAATCCACGACGAACAAAAAATAGTGACGGAAAATTGGAATTTCCTTGTTTTTAGTGTATTTTTCTAAATTTGATCAAAACTTTTACATTTTTAAGACTCCTCTCATGAGCTATCCCAAACACAGAGCTTATTCATGTTGCTTCTATGTTCCAGGTATTGGAGGGGTTGAAGTTTTGATATGACCTTGAACCTAGTGGCGGTGATTTAATCAGTATGTATGTGGATTCTCCTAATAATGTTGTTTAGGAAGCACGGAATTTTCTGTCTCCAAAAGTTTTTCTTCGGTTTCGATGTACTCTCAGCCGTACATTAGTTGAATGTGTATCGAGACACGGGAGATGAATTTTTGGAGAAAAAATAAATTCCTCGCGGTTTATTGCTTTTATTTCCATCAGTCCAGAAAAAAAAATGAAAAAAAAAGAGTGAAGTTGTTTCTAGTGTTGAATATGTGATTCATGTAAAAGTTGTTGCTTTTTTTTATGTAAAATATCAAAATCTTGTGGACTCAGCTTATAATAAATGGTATTGGTATTTATTGTGATACTGGATACTATGCAGAGATTAAATTTGAACTGTTAACTCATTAACTTTTCCTTTCATGGAATCCTCTACCATTATTTTGTTTGGTGGGTGGGTGCTATATTATGGATGGTGAGGGGTGTATTGCAATGTGCAAGCTAACATTTTTCTTTTTTATCGGCAACAAGAAATTTTATTAATAGTAGGAATGATTATAAAACAAATTGGGATGAAAGGTAAAACAAAGCTTCCAACTAGGCTTGACATCCCTCTCATGGATAATCATATATGCAGGGCTTGTTGTGCGGAAAACAATCTGCTCACACACACCAAATTCAACACAACAATTAAAACGAGGTGTCGGCAATGTACCCTACGTCCTCGGGTGGCAGCAAATTACTTATATGGAGAGAAACAAATACAAATACAAATATGAGAGGAAGTCTCTCAAACTCTCACTGTCTCTCAAATTTTCTCTAGCATTTATCAGCCTCTCTCTCTCTCTTTTATAGCCTGCAAATAGAGTTTTCAAGCAGCAAAAGAAGACATAAGTGGCAAGAGAAAGAAACTTAGGGGCTGCTATTTGAGACTTTGGCAGCAACAAAAAGATGACTTTGATGGTGGCCGTGACAGAATGACTTGGTTGGCTGGGTTTGCAGGCAAAGGAAGACTTTGGGTGGGTCCCTTCTGAAGAGAGTCAAAAAATATCACAATCTCCACCTTGGCGAAACTTCTCCACCTGAGTGATGCTGCCACCCAATGCGCCGTTTCGGCGCCATACGTTCAGAACTATTGATCAAGTCCAAACAATGTTTAAAACTTGATTCCAATACACCTTGGTCAACATATCGCAGTTGTCTTTAGTGCTGATTTTCTCAAGCATACTCTCCTTCTTCAAATTTCTCTCGATCAAAGGAACCCTAACATCAATATGTTTGGTGTCGGAAGATGAACTTGGTTCTTAGCCAAACAAATTGCACTTTGACTGTCCGCAGTAGACATCACATCTTTTTCTGATCAATTTCCCAAATCATTATCAAACCATAAGCCAGATAGCTTCTCCCTTGAAGGCTTTTGTTTCATACTGCCATAATGACTCTTTACTCTGCCTAGTAGTAAAGAACAAAGCAACTTAGATTGCAAAGTCGATCGCCAACATACTGGTCCACCAAGCCATAGTGAACACATAACCATTGGTGGGTCTTCGCTTGTCAAGATCCCCGGCATAGTCAGAACAACATACCCACTGAGAGATGACCAACCTTATCTTCTCTTTGGTACTTTAGACCCACATCAATAGTACCCTGGATATATCGCGATCCATTTCACTGCCATCCATGCTCTTTCCTGGGTCATGCATATACCTGCTGACCACTACTAACAGCATGTGAATATCTGGCCTTGTGCAAACCATGCATAGATCAAGGAACCAACAGCATTAGCATAAGGAACATTTTGCCATTCTTTCGCTCATCATCTTTGCGAGGAGACATAGAAGCACCAATCTAGTGATAAAGGGGGAGGCCAACGGTGTCTAACAGGTTTAGTGTGAACTATCAATTCTAAATCTTGTAAATCTTTTTCAGATATTGAGATTTAGTCAACCAAACCGTACCTTTCATCTGTCTCTCTAATCTCCAGGCCTAAAATTTTCTTGGCTTCGCCAAGATCCTTCATCTCAAATTCCCGAACTTACTGAGTTGAAGCTTCATCGGTCAATCTCCACCTTGCTCTTAGATCAATTAACATGTCATCCACATTAAGAGCAAATAATCTGGAACCATCTTGAGTTTTTGGCGAAAATAGACACATGTCAAACTGACTCCGTGTATACCCATGCGTCGTCCATGAACAAATCAAACCTTTTATACATTGTCTTGGAGACTTCTTCAAACATATAGAGACTTCTTAACCGACATGCCAAATGTTTCTTTTCCAGGCACCTGGAACCCAGCGGCTGTGCAATTAAATCTCTTCTTCCAAATCTCCATGTAGAAAGCTTTTTTGGACATCGAGTTGATCTAACTCAAGATCAAACTGAGCAACCAAAGCTATCAAAATGCTAATAGACGAATGCTTCACAACAGGAGAAATACCTCATTGTGTCTATTCCTTCCTTCTGTGCGTAGCCTTAGCCACCAATCGGTCTTTGAATCTGACTCCCTGATGAGCTTCCTTTTTGCATATATCCACTTGCAACCGATCGCTTTTCTTTTCCTTGTTTGGCAGTCAAGCACCAACTCCCAAGGTTTGTTCTTGTGAAGCGCTTCAGTTCTATTTCTTCCATCATAAGCCCTCTTCCATTTTGGCTTTTCATGCCCTGCAACGGCATCTTTGTAAGTACAATGGGACTCCCTCAATCACTGGAAGTGCATATGCCACAGTATCAGTATATCGAGCAGGTTTATACGAATCACTCGTTGTGGCCTACTGCGTGAATGGTTCTTGCGGTTGTGAAGAATTGAGCCCTCCTTTTAGATCTGGTGTAGTGTCGATTATCACTCAGATTTCCTCCATCAGGAATATCACATGTCTGAAAAGTTTTGGGGTCGACATACAGGACTCCCATAGCTCCCCTGCTGGGTGGATGTTGGACTCAGATTCTCTTGCTCATAATTCTTTCAGCATCACAAACTCATCGAATGTAACATCCGACTGTTAACAATCTTCTTCTTCGTTTCGGGAACACCATAGTCTGTACCTTTTTAACCACCCCACCCCCAGTTCTAAAGCCTACAAGAAGCTTTTTTTGGCTCTGGATCCAACCTTCGTCCTTTACAGAAAGTATGCAGACACAATATGTGTGACTTTCATAATCAGAAACACATTTCCTGACCATACCGGACCCATAGGAAGTTTTTTCCTTCATAGCCGTGAAGGAAGTCTGTTGATGATGTGGGTGCGGCATAGTTTATTGCTTCTGCCCCAAATGCTTTGCGCAAACCCCATGCATTGCATATCATACACCGAACTTTTCTACTAGGTGCGGTTCATCCTTTCCCAACTCCCATTCTGTTGCGTGTCCCCAAGAGTAAAGGTGTCTGACAATCTTCTTTGGAACAACTCAAAGAAAGGATCTGACCTGTATCTCCAACCATATCAGAATCTGAGCTTCTTGATCTTTCTACCAGTTGTGTTTCGATCATCTTCTGTCCATTTCACGAAGATGTCAGGACTTCATCCTTGGCCGCAAAATCGTGTATACCAAACTCTTCTGGAAAAATCATCAACGCAGGTTCCAAAATAGCGTGAACCTCCCAAAGATGCATTTTAGAAGGCCCCAAACATCGGAATGGAACATATCCAAAGCCTTCAATCTGTGAATTGTTTGTGCCACACTTCACCCTTGGTCTCTCTTACCAAGCACACATGCTCACATAATTCAATTTTTCCAGTCTTGCTCCTGTCAGTAACTCCTTGACCGGTACCAGTTGTGTAAAGCCTTTTTCCTCTAGTAATGCCCCAATCTGTAATATTCCATAATTTGGAAGTGTCTTATTTGTCCTAAAAAAAAACAAAAAAAAAAGAAAAAAAAAGAACTCGTTGGAGACAGCAGCCTCCCCTATGACAGTAACTCCCCAATCAAAGAAAGAAGGGAGAAGTAGAGATTTCCTCTAGCGAGTGCCCTTCAAAATACAAGAGCCCAGAACACCTTCAGTACTCCCACCTTCAAATATCCCTTGTACCCCTTTGAATTCAGTCCCAAGGAAATGAGATTTTCTTTCAAATCTGGTAACATAGCGACATCAGTAGAACCTGACGGTTCCCACTAACATCATTCAATCTTATTGTGTCCAATTCCCATCGTTTTTGCAAGGCGTTGTCATTTCCCATTAAACACCTCCACTCCATCGAGCTCTTCAAATCGAGAACCAGTCCCTGTGGGGACACATATGATAGGAACACCAGAATCTAAATCATTCTTCGAATAGGCTAGCTAGGACAAGAACAGTAATTGCAGTGCACATCATGTTCTCGACTGCTCATGAGCGTATGATATCGCCTATTGGTTCTTTGACTTACACTATCGTTTGGGCAATCTTTTCTCCAGTGGCCTCTTCTGATTGACAATAGGCCCATCATCCTTTCGCAATCTGCGTCTCTCGGCTGATTTTCCCCTTGATTTTTGGTCGAGACTTCCATCCCCTCCAGATTTTCCGGGTACTCGTCCTACCCCCTTGCTGTCAATGCATTGAACTTGATTCCCGGTGAGCGTCTTGATCCTTTCTTTCTCACCTCGTCGTCTCATCAAAGTTTTGAAACACGTTAAGACTTAATTTCATTTTACCATACAGTAAAGCTAGTAGATCAATGCTCATACGTTATCAGGCAAGGAATTTTAACACTAAAAGGCTTTATATCTTCATCGTCAATTTCTACATCTAAATTTTGCAAATCAAGGCCAAATTTTATTAAAGGCATTCAAATTGTTTCATGCATGTGCGGACCTTGCTTGAATTGGAACCAGGAAAGCCTTCTTCTTCAATTAAGAGCCTCTTCTCAGCTCTTGGTCCATTCTGTGTTTTCAGTTTGGTCCCACACTCCCTTGCTGTGTCTCTTTCATAACAAAGTACTTCTGATCTTTTGCAAGATACGTCTGTCGTACCGCAAGCTTGCGATTCAATTTCGCCAATCCTTTTCTCGACATGTCCTCTGGCCCTTCCGCCCTCCACAGAGTAATATCCAAGTCCTGTTGATTAGGACATTCCAAACTTCGCATTGCCACATGCCAAAGTTATTTATCCCGTCAAATTTTTCAATTCAAATCTGGCATTGGACATTGTAGGCCTATGCCAGAGCTAAAACCGGAAGTGCTCGTGGAAGTGCTAGTGATTTTTCGTCTTCATTCTTCCATCTAAACAACTTAACTCCACCCCAAACTGATATATAGGATCAATATGCAAATTCTGACACACAGGTGTGTCCGGAATGCCTGAAAAAAAAAAACAACCCCCTTTTAAGTAGGGCTTAACTGAAAAAACAAAGGCTTCTAGGGCCAATTTTATCAAAATCAGAAACCCTAGGGACAAATCTGAAATTTTAAGTAATTTCAGGGAACCAGAATGAACTATTTTCAAAATTACGGACTAAAAAACTTTAATTTGTCAAATTCCAGGGGCACTCAAAATGTAATTTTTACAAAAATTACCGGGACCAACTGTAATTATTAAAACTTTAAGGACGAAAATGTAAATAACAGAAATATCAGGGACTGAACTGTAATTTACTGATGAACAGTGTCGTCTTCCTGGAACTTGCTCCTGCGAGAGACGAGAAAACAGGGGTCAATTTTTCGGCAGAGCGGGGATGCGTCCCGACGTCCGATTTTGACGCGGTTTGATGCTGGAGCTTCGTCTCGAGGAGACGAACACTAGATGGTGCGATCAGAAATCAATTTCGACCACTTCTACAGAGGTCCGAAACGCCGATTTTGGCTCTGATACCAATTGTTGTTGCGGAAAACAATCTGATCACACACACCAAAATGCAAACACCAATTTACGAGGTTCGGCAATGTTACCTACGTCCCTCGGGTGGCAGCAAATTTTACTTAATGGAGAGAACAAATACAAATACAATATGAGAGGAATTCTCTCAAACTTCTCACTGATCTCTCAAATTTTTCTCTGGCATTTATCGCCTCTCCTCCTCTCTCTTTTATAAGCCTGCAGAATAGAGTTTTCATCAGCAAAAGAAGACATAAGGGGCAGAGAAGAAGACTAGGGCTGGCTATTTGAGACTTTGGCAGCAACAAAGAGGACTTTGATGGTGGCAGTAAAGAATGACTTGGCTGGGTTTGCAGCAAATGAAGACTTTTGGGTGGGTCTTCTAGAAAGAGCCAAATAATCAACAGGGCTAACGAGTTGAGTTGAGTTTTGGTGTGCTCGGACTTGTTTATTAAGGAGCTTAGTGAAAATTTAATGAGCCGAGCTGACTTAGGCTTGAGTCGAGCTCAAACTTGTTTGCGAGATTTAACGAGTCAAATAAACTATACATTCAACCTCCTCTTCATCCCAAGCAAATAAGATTCTTGAGAAGTGGAAATTCCATTCATCATTTTCACTTCTAAAGTTTAGTCTCTTGCTTAACTTTATCTTCTTATTTATTTAGTACTAGATTCAGGAAATGACGTATGGTTTGAATATTGAGGAGACCCATATATATTTTAAATATAGATTTTGTAATCTACATATAAAATACATTTTTAATTTTAACATTGGGATGACGAACTAACATAATTTTGTAATATTAGCAGTTAATACTATTATAAAATTAAGATTTTTTACAAATTTTAAGATTGTAGTTGCTCCCAACCGCCGGCCCTTAGAATTTATCCCTGATTAGATTGAATAGCGTCCGAAGACTATCTTCCACGCTATTATCAACCAACCACTTATCTTTCCAAAAGAGATCCTTGTTCCATCACCAATAGCAAAACTTAGAAGAATATCCACAAATTTACTTAACAGCCTGATTTCTGCACTCCCCCCTCAATATGCAAGCTTACATGTCTATTTTCTTTTTTTCTTATTTTAAAAAAGTGGCTAGCTATAAAGTTTGTACACTTGTTTGGGTCTGACACCAAGCATCGAATATGTATAGGATACTATTGGAATTAAAATTT
>CM018912.1:7649593-7654593 GCA_009663005.1 Actinidia chinensis | reverse complement strand
AAAAATGTAGGACTGTCCAAACTAAAAGTAAATGATGCAAAATGATATTAAGTTGACAACGTAGAGATGCCAAAAGGTAATTTACTCGATGATAAAATGACACGTGATCCTTTTCCATCCTTCTTTGTTAGCGGAGATGAATGACACATTACTAGGTGACAATGAATGTAAAGTGAAGGGGTGCAAAGTATAATTTATCCTTCTTTGCCTAACTAATTAATTTCTGGTCTATTTGTTGTACAAATAAAAAAAATCAGCATCTTAATAAGAAAACAATAAATGTTGAAATTATTTATACTATGTTTGGATCCTGAATTTGTCAAGAAAAAAATAGAGTAAAATGGATTGTTTTAAAAATAGATTTTCTTTTACGAAAAAAAGTTTTAAGAAAATAATCCTTTATTTTTTAGCCTAATTTGTTCCAACTTTTTTTTGAGATTTTTTATCTGTTTTGTTTTTTAACTTTTTTTAATAATAGTTAATTTTTTATTTATTTTATTAAAATTTTATATTTTTTTGACTTTTTTTACGAGGAAGGGGATTAAAAAATATTCATCTAATTTGAGAAAAATTTTTACTAAATACAAAAAAAAATTTACTCAACAAATCAATTAAATTTTTATCTTTATTGAATTTTTTATCATATTTAAATAAAATTTTATATTTTTAATTTTTCTCGTGATGAGAAATTGAAAGTGTATAAAATTTTATTGTAACGATTAAAAAGTTACTAAGATGAAGAAACTCAACATCAAATCAACTAAATTTTTTTTAAAATATAATATTTTTTGAAAGTTATAATAAAATAATATTTACACTCAACCTTTTTGACCTTTAACATTATTATTTATCATAAAAAAGTAAAAAATAAGAAAAATAAGATGTTGTTTTCCTTTTCTTAATGAGGAATATAATAAGCTAAAAAAAAATAGGAATATAATAAGGTTTGCTGTGGGACAACCCTTTGAAATCCCGTACAGAACACGTGGCATTTATTCGGAGTGCCGACAATCGCTATCAGACCCAATCCAAGTCCTGAATTTTTTTTGAGTAAATTTGATTGAAGAGTCCTGTTAAGACAGGTTCTAACCCGTGGTATTGTTACGGGCTCGCCTACGTAGCGCATTCACATTCACTCATTTGAGAGTGAATTCTATTTTAAAAAAAAAAAAAAAAAAAAAAAAAAAATAGTGGAGTCCATTCCCAAATGAGTGGATGTGAGCACGCCACTAGACGAGTCCGTGGTAATACCACGGGCTCGAACCCGTCTTAACAGGAATCTTTGATTGAACTAACTGAGGTTTCTATAAAACACAATCATCTCCTTTATAATTTTAGAAATATAATTAATTTGTCTTATTTTTTAAATTAATGTTAATTTTTTTTAAAGTTAAAAATAAAAAATAACTTTGATTTAGGATTTTTAATTTTTTTAATACATCTATTAAAATAAATAAATATTTTTTTAAAAAAATGTAATATTTTTTTAATTATATTTTGATTATGAGCACTTAAAAAGTAAAATATTTAAATTAATTTTTTAAAAATATTTATATCTCTATTTATTTTAAAAAAATAATAACAAATTTTATTTTTTAAAGTATGTTTCGATTAGGAATACTTAAAAAGTAAAGTATTTAAACTTCAGTTTTTAGTATTACGAGAGAATCTTGACATGGTTTTTAAAAATAAATGAGGTCAATCATATTTCTAGAACTACATAGAAAGTAATTGTATTTATCAAAAATTTCAAAGGAGGTCAGTGAAATTTATCCATTTTTGTTTCTAGATAAAGACATAAAAACATAAAAAATAAAATTTTATAATCTTTCAATGTGAGTGAACATTATATTGGTGTTTTATTGAAGTTCAATACGATGAAATCAAATATAAATAATGAACTATTTTTAGAAACTAATGAGAAGTAAAGGTAATATTCACAAACATGTGAAATGAACAAATAAAATTTACACAATTTCTACACAACAGTTGGATTCTCTGAAGTCAACCAGAACGTCTGTAGTTTGTTACGTGGATTGGACCAGCTAGGCGTGTGGGCCCATTACAGGTGGCAAATAGCTTGGATCATTGACGTCGACACGTGGGAATTCGGATTTATTAAAGTTGGTAACCACAACTTTACTAGAAAGTTAACTATTTATTGGTCAAATAGGATTATAACTTGACGATCCAACCATTCATTTTTTTATGCCGTTGCAATAAAAATATGTGACAAAAATTAGAATGATTAAATATTAATAAATTTAATTTTAAAAATAAAAATCTTACACTTTCCATTATAAAATAAAATATATTGTCGAAATAAACGCATCTTGATATGATAGTTTATAAAACTCAATCATTCTAATTTGTATCACACATTTTTATTGCAATAATATCTAAAGATAAACGATTTTAATTGTCAAATTATACACGCATTTGGCGAATAAATAGTCAACTTCATGATGAAATTGAGACCATCAACTTTAGCATATCTAAATTCGACCTGGGGTGGATCAACATGTAATTAAGGCTCCATTTGATACCATTTTTTGGGCTGACTTTTTTAAACTTATAAGCAAAAAAGTCAGTCAAAATTGACTTTTTTATTTTTTTATTTATTTTTATCTAAAGTAAAGCCAAAAAAATTAAAAAACTAAAATATTTTGTCTTTTTTAATAACAAATTTAAAAAAACACTTGACTTTTAAGCATTATCAAACGGAGTCTAAGATCTATTATTTGGAAATAGATCCACTTGGCCTTATTCTTATAGCCTCAACTCCAATAACAAGCTAAAAAGAGCACTGAATAATTTTTGCTATCAATGGGTCCGATACTGCACTAGCAAGAGACTGAATATTGTAGGCCATGCATTGATTTTGGCGAGCAATTCGGTTTGAATTTGAACATTTTCCATTGCTTTCGCCCGCTAGGCCGAGTTTGATGGTGTAGATGGTGCTGGATTCAGGCTATGCCACAATAGTTTGCACCGTCTAGGAGGGGCTCGTTCGATAATGGGTTCTCAACAATTTATGGGGTTTATGGTCACGCTTGGGGAGGAAGAGTTGCCATGATAACTCTTCGTCTTAGGTTTTTTTTCAAAAATTCATTAAAATTAAGAAAAAATAGTACCCAACAATTTATATTCCCTCCGTCCCATGTTACTAATCTATTATTCCACTATGTGATGTTCTAGAATATATGTCCATTTTCAAAAGTCACTGAAGAAAACTATAAAAAATATTCTTATTATATATATAATGTTTCAACTAAATCAAAAGGTCAAAAAAAAAATTCAGGATTAAAACTAAAAAAAATCAATCTAAATTAGATGTAATGGTTATATATATTCCCTCAAAAATCTAGATTTTTTAAAATAGATCAACAGTATGAAATGGATGGAGTAATTATAATGATGCAATAATAATCATTAGTCTTTACTCTTTAGTACAAGTGGACGGTAATTAGAACGGTTTCCTTCGAGTGGAGTCATGATCCATCGTAATCAAGCATCTTTACTGTGTTCATAGTTTGTTAATTAACTATATTTTCTCTCCATAGGAGCTAATGATTCTAAGAACTTTAATTGGATCCCATAGGAGATGCATGTCTTTGTTTCTGCTCGACTTTGGGGGGACCAAGTCATGTTGTGCTAGTGGAGATCAATCCATGGGGATGGAGTAGGTAATGGGGATGAAAAGGGTAATTTGATAAAGAAATAAATTACAAAAATTATAATATAAAATTTGAGAAAGTGTTACTGAGAAACAGAGGGGTACCCACTCTCCTAGGATCCGAAATGAAGTAAACGACAAGAAATTCCCTCCAACATGATCATACTTGCATCAATTTGCCTTACCTGCAGAGGGGCTTTCTTGTCATTTTTCATTTTAAGCTTGCTAGTATTTGGGTGGAATGCTGATAACTACGGGTTAAGAATAGGACACAGCTTTTATGCTGTCCAAATATTTTGGGTTCTATTTTGGATCGAGTTTGATGATATAGCCGTTTATATATATTGTATACTCTAAAAATCGATATTGATTTATTATTCTTTTATAACTTAATAAATGAGTGTCACGCATATGATTATAGTAATTTATCTTGATATAAATTAATATTAATGACCATTGATCTATATTTCATCAACGTGATTTTTTTCAATATTAAAGTTTTCAATAAAGTTTGCAATATAAATAATTTGAATCATTAAAATAAGCCAAAAACAAAGCCTAAAATACTTAGACAGCAGAAAAATCTAATCGTAATGATTATATTAAAGAAAAGAAATGGCCAGCCCATAAAAAATAAATAAATAAAGGGAACCATTTACTTTGGTTATGGGGATATCAATTTTGTTAATTTAATCTCTACAAGAATTCATTTTATATTCTATAGTTTAATTTCAAATAGACATAATCCATTAATGGAAACATTTATCTCAATTTAATTTAAGACTTCAGCTGAAAAGGCATTCCTATCAAATCATGCAAACATGATTTGATATGTTTTAAACATCTTTTGTCTCTTCAGTTCCACAGTTCCACTTGATACTTTCTTCCATATATGGATCAATGCAGGGAACACCGAATTGACTTTGGATGCAGTTGCTACCAACCTAGGCTAGTTAGGCTCCAATCTTAAAAAAATAATAGTGTCATAGTGTTGAATTATTTAACTTTTAAACCTAATTTGGATTTAACTTTTTTTAAGATTTTTTAGCAACTTTAACGGACCGTTTTGGCTGGCGGAGATGAGAGGGGGATAGTTTAAAGGGGGGATAAATTTTAGAGAGGGAAACTTTTGGAGGGGGATAACTTTTAATTTTGTTGGATACTTTTTAGGAGGGTGGAGTTTAAGGGGGGGATAGGAAGAAAAATATTAGAGAGAACAAAATATAAAATATTTCGATATTAAAAAAATATATGTTATTTCTATATATATTATATATAAATAAAATATACATTTTGTTTCTCTGTTTATATTTTTTCTTACCCT
>CM018912.1:7624593-7629593 GCA_009663005.1 Actinidia chinensis | reverse complement strand
GAGTCTGATCCTCTCGATGATTTCCATTAAGACTACCAAACATCACACAATTCCGTCGTCGGTGCCCGTGGATTCCTACAATCACTTTTCCTACGTTATGGATTTCCTATGCGGATTTAATACGATCTTGTGCCTCAAGGGAAAGCTTGAGCTGTCTGTTCTACATCAGTCCCCCCCTACTTGAACAAAGAAATGATACAACGAGTAAAAATGATAGGTAGGCGTAAGCGAGGGGAGGGTAATACTCATACAGCAATCAGCAACATGTAAATGTAGATGAAATACCCAATCCGCAGGCAGTGCAACGACATGGCATTATATTGATCTTCTCACAATCTGAAGGCCATACTTCTTGTCTTTCAGCTTATTATTAAGGTTCTAGCTGGAAAACGCATCCTTACGGAGGTAGACCATCACCAAAATCCCCTCATTAAAAACTTCTTTGCCTCTTCTGTCAGCAGTTGCCTTGGTATTTTGACATTGGAGGCTTCAGGTTGCGGACTTCATCTTGCATAGTCTGGATGGCTCAGCCATGTTCTCAGACTTGCAAGACTGAGAGAAGGGAGAGAAATGTGGGAGGCCGACTCGCGCCGGTTACCAAGTCTAAGCGTGCTTTGGCGGAACATAGTAGACGATAGCAAAACGGGGACTGGCCTGTGCTCGGTTAATATACTGTTATATGCAAATTCAGCTTGGGATAGCGCGAGGATCCAGTGTTTTAGGGCTCTCACCAGAGTTACACCGGATAAGGTTACCCAAAAGTTCTGTGACACCCGTCTGACCATCCGATTGAGGATGGCTGGCTACTTACTATATTCAGTGAATGTCAAAACGATTCCATAAAGTCCTCCAAAAGTGACGAAGGATTTCGTTATCACGATCAGAAGTGATAGACTGGGCAAACCATGCAAGAGGCACGCTTCCTTAAAAAATAGATTAAACAAACTCGAGTCAGGCTCATCAGACATTTTTCTACAAGCTATAAAGTGTGCCATCTTTGAATATCTATCAACCACCACAAAGACGGAATACATACCTCACTGGATGGGTCCGGGGGCAAGGCCCAATATGTAAAATCCCTAGATAGTCCTCCCAAGGGCTTATTAGGAACTGGGAGGGGAGGGGCATATATAAAGGCCTGTGTTGCAATTGTCCCTGGCGTCTGATATATAGGACACTTCCGCCACGTGATTTCCCAATCTCGCTTAAATTGGGGCAATAATATGCTCTCCACTAGGGGGTCACAGTTTTTCCCGTCCCAAATGTTCCTCTAATCCCCCCACCATGCAAATTCCCGAAAACTGCTCCCGCGTAACGAACCTTTCAGGTGAATACATACTGGGGCCGGTTCCCCCGTCGACAATCCAAGGACGGCCTCTTGTAGTGCGAAGGTCCTTCAATGCTTTGGTCTTGCTGACACTTTTTTTTCGCGACATTATCTTCCCAAAGTCTTTATCCTCTGTACAACTCCTTCAGACACTCAAAAACCACCACTCTATTCCAAGGTCACTAGTAATGATGCTCTCGACTGAGGCTGGTCCGCCACTTTATTTTAGAATGCCAGACTTTATGTTCAATGAAAAAGAGAATCGGTTTATATAGGTTACCCACCGAGCATGCATCCGGTTGATAGCAGTCTGGACTAGTGATGATTCAGGGAATGAGATCCGTGAATAAGACAAACTCCCTTAGAATAGGGTAATCGACTCCCAATGCCTAAAGGGACCGCACCACTTGCATATAGTTCTAAATCATACGAGGACCAATTGAGTCGTTGCGTCGCAAAGCTTCTCAATGAAAAGGCCACTGGTTTGCCTCTTGTGAGAGCACAACTCAAGACCCACAACTGACGCGTCACATCAACTTGAAAAAGCTTATCAAAAGTTGGGCCCCCCCCCCCCCCCCCCCCCCAAAATCTAAGCTGGAGCAGTCTAAAGTTTTCTTTGATGACTGCAAAAACTATGTTAGCTGCGTTCTCCCCATAAGAACTCCCCTTCTTATTGCACTCAGTGATCGGGTACTATACTGCTGTTGAATTCCGAACAAACCTCCTGTAGAAAGGTTGCTTATCCCATGAGCTCTTACGTCGCTGACTGTTTTGGGGGATGGCCATCCTGATAGCTCGGACCTTATCCTCATCCCCATGAATCCCTCAGCACTAACGACGTTATCCAAGAAGAACAAACAGCCTATCAGTCAGGAAATGCATTTCTTCGGTTGATGTACAGTTATTGCAGATAGGACCGTCAAACCTATCGGACAGCTTATAGTGATCGGATTCACTGACTATAAAATTAACTAATCATCAAAATACAAACTATTAAATTTGCAATAAAAGGTTTTAGATCTGATTCATGAGCTATAAAAGTGCTAGGGGCGTTGGACAGCCAGAACAGCATCACCATCCACTCGTAAAAGCCCCTCCTTGGTCTTGAACGTCGTTTCCAACGTCTCCGGCCGAATACCGATTGAGGTAGCCCTTTTGTGATCAAAGTTTAGAATAAACTTTCGACCACTAAGCATGTCAAAAAACTATAATCCAAAGCGGAATAGGAAATATTACTTGACGGTAATCTGTTGATTGCATGGTGTTGTATATACACATAGCCAACTACCATCCTTTTTGGCGTTAAATAGGGCTGGTACGGCACATGGAATCATGCTCTCCCTGACTGCCCCTTTCTGACTAGATCCTCCACTTGTTCTTGAGAATCTGACTCTCCTTCGGACTTCATCCGATAGTGGGGGAGGTTGTTGAGGCTTGCCTCCGGGGATAAATCAATACCAGTGACTGGATATCCCGGTGCATAGGTGGCAAACCCGCAGGTAATCGTCAGGGAACAGACAATCTGAAACTTTGATTAGTGGCTGCACTGCTACCGAGAACTTCTGGAGGGGTTTTGGGTGCTTCTTCTATGTAAGGACCATTGCAAAAATCTTCTTGGATTCCCTGCCTCTTATTTAAACTCGTCTTCATTATGAACCAAACAAGACAAGAGATTTCCCCCTCCTTGGAACCCTTAGGAAACACTTACTTCTCCTGAGCACAGACCGAGGACGACCTTCCTATCATTCTGATAGAATACGTAAACGTTGTCTTTACCTGATGCACTACATCCACAGCATGTTGCCAGGGCATCCCACAAAGAAGATGACATGCATCCATATCAACCACTTCGCCAACACTTCGTCAACATAGTTACTTACCAATTGAAAAACGTTATATCGACAAGTATCAGTTACCTTAACTTCCAACTATCCGTTCTTAATACAGCCTAATCGTAGTAAGGGTCCGGGTGTTCTCTATGTGTTTTCATACCTAACTTTGTAATCAAAACTTTTTTCGAGGCTATGTTACTATCCTCCCGCTATGCGCACTGAGGATGATATACAGACCCGCTTGTTGATGGTACAAAGTCCTCCAAGATTTTGTGGGGTGGCTAGAATTACTCTTTAGGTGTCAACAGAACACTTTGGGATCAACCAGAGATGCCCCAGGATCACCCTCTTCGTCATCTTGAAACTCATTAGGGTCATAAGAATAGTGTCGACATCACCCTCGTCATCTCCACTCCTCTTTCCTCTGGTACTGGTCCACTAGGTTCACAGTTGCCCTCTTTGGATACGTATTCGAGCGGTGCCGCGGGTTCACACCACATCTTGTAGCACTTTTACCTGAGGCCTTGGCGTACTGGATTAAGATTTCCCCTTGACGTGAAGTTGACACCTTTGTCGTGACTACTTCGTTGACCTCCCTTACCATGTGTGTCACCGATTGGACTGCGGGAAGGTACGGGCTGTTTTCCCTATTAAAAAACTAGGACCTGTGTGTTGTTCGGTTCTAGTTGGGACTCAACTTTCTTGGACGAACGTTACAGGCTTCATTTATGAGTACAGAGAGTTTGTAACGATACCTGGTATCGAATCGCTACTCTCAGCCCATTTCACAAATATGTGAAATCTGTTGATCCTTCTGATTTGGCAGATTAGTCGGGCAGATAGTCTGTTAAAATCCTCCGTATAGGCCTCACTGGTTCGACTTTCCTGCCTACACTCCTGAATGTTTGAACAATCTTGTGGTAATCTGACGGTGGTAGGAAAATCGCTATCCATCAATTTTCTCATCCTTCTCCAGTCGTACGTATCGGTGGGCCAGTTCCTTAGACGGCTCGACTTTGGTGTAGGTTGCCCACCATGATAAGGCTCCCCCTTTTAATTTATATGCCACCAGTTTTACTTGATTTTCGTTGGGATCTTCCAGAATATACTCAAAGAACCGTTCACACCTCGAACATCCAATCTAGAAATCCCTCGATCTGAAGGATACCATTGAAAGGACGGGAGGGCCATCTTCATACGATAGGTCTCTGGATTCAAAAGTTTCCAAACATACGGCCTCCTTGATCATGATTCCCTTGGCCCCCACGACCCCTCTGACCACACCCTCCTTTGATCACGCCCACACCGAAAACGTCATGGGTATAGGCTTCATCTTCATGCTCTCATCCCATAGAATGGGGCCTATAGGATGAAACGGGGAGCCGTGATCATAGCCACAGTGACACGCTCTTGGAGCTTCATGGTGTAGTCCCCGACACCATGATAGGGCTCTCTAAGTTAAAAGGGCAGCGATTGCTTGCTGCAAATAACGTAATATTGCCTGAGTCTCCTGCTTGAAACTGACGGAACTCACCCGGGGTGATGGTTTCCTCCCGTAGATTCTCTTGATGCTACCTTCTCGCGTATTAGCATCAGCCAAGGTAAGACAAGGCTCTGATACAATGATGCAGGCGGAATCTCACAAGAGACGAACACGTCTATATCTCGAACAATAAAACCTAGAATCCACTTTGGTTACTTGAATCCACAAGAAATAAGAAAAGAAATACTCGAATTTAGTTTATGTCAAAAAACTGATTTGCCCGAAGGTTTACAAGATGTTTTTACATAAACTAGAAACCCTATTCGTGTTAAGCCGAAATTAGGCAAGAAAATCAAAC
>CM018912.1:7587093-7592093 GCA_009663005.1 Actinidia chinensis | reverse complement strand
AAATTCTCAAAGAGCAGCCCCCACCACTTATACTTACAGGTGACTTTCTGATATAATCTTTCCTATCCAGCCTAGCTCACTAGCCGCAAAAAGTCACTAAAAGTCAACGCTTAAAAATTATCCACAATCACTGTGCATCATAGGAAATGGATAGAGTTTTCAACTCCATAGTGCTTATCTTTAGAGATATGCAAGTAGGTGTCCATTGAACCTGATAATTGGGATTCTCCAATTAACAGGTTGGGTTTTTTCCTCCGATAACCTTTATCTTTCATAGCTTTGGACATCATTCCTTTTGAGGCTAGATAATCTAACCTCTGGTAACCCTTTGGTAAGCGAGCCGCAATCTGTCCTTGACCTGACATAGTCAATAGCGGGACAAATCTATTTGAGAACGTTGTCTAATAATATTAGGTCTAGACGAATTGTCGGGACTTACCATTATAAATATTATTCTGTGCCCTACCAATCGCAGATTGACTATCGCAATGGATGGTACTTGCAGACAAAAGTAGTTTCGACCAGCGTGAAATATCTTCCAAAAACTGGGGTAGCCACTCACCTCTTCAGCAGCCTTATCTAAGCACTGAACTCTGATTCCATCATAGAACGTGAAATACACTCTATTTGGAAGATTTCAGCACTGCTGCACCACCAATCATGAAGATATCCCTCGTGGAGTTCGAGTCTTTCATATTCGATATCAATTTGCATTGCAATACCCTTTTAGTACTGTTGGAAATACTGGTGTAAGCAGTCCCAAAACACAAGTATCTCTTAAATAGCGTAGCAACCTTACTATCATCTTTCAGTGATCACTTTCTGGATTACTCGTGTACCTGCTCAGTTTGCTCACTGAGTAGGCTATATCGGGTTTTGTACAACTCATCAAATATATTAAACCTCCAATTATACGAGAATACTCCAACTGTGATATGTCTTCCCCCATTCTTGGATAAGTGGAGATTTACATCCACAGGAGTCCTTGCCACATTTATATCAGACTTATTAAATTTTGTTAAAATTTTATCAATATAGTGTGTCTGAGAAAGTGCAAGTCCATCAGATGTTCTGGTAATCTTCACACCCAGAATCACATCTGCAAGGCCCATATCCTTCGTATCGAATTTTAAATTTAATATGTCTTTGGTAAATTTGATAACTTTATCGTTACTACCAACAATGATCATGTCATTAATGTAAAAATGCAAAATAATGTACCCTTCGTCTGTGCCCTTGACATATACGTATTTGTCACATTCATTGATTTTAAAGCTACTAGACAGTACAACATTGTCAAACTTCTCATGTCATTGTTTTGGTGCTTGCTTAAGACCATATAAAGATCTAACAAGTCTACAGACTTTCCCTTCTTTGCCAGGTGCGAAAAAACTCTCAAGTTGTTCTATATAGATTTTTTCATCTAAATCTCTATTTAGGCAAGCTGTTTTAATATCTATCTGATGTATCTCGAGATTTTGCAAAGCAGCGATCGCAATTATTATCCTAATGGATGTAATTCTTGAGACTGGTGAATAAGTATCAAAGTAGTCCAGGCCTTCTTTTTGTTTGTATCTTTTGATAAACAAGCCTAGTTTTGTACTTATCTAATGTCCCAGCTGCTTTTATCTTATCTGAAGATCCTTTGTAGCCCAGAGGCTACTGCCATGGCGATAAATCACTAGTCTCACGTATGATTTTGTAGAATGGAAGTCAACCTCCTTTTAATAGCATCTTTCTACAATGGACCTCAGGATAGCTCACTACCCTGTATGTCCGAGGCTCACTTTCTAATATATAAGTTAGGAAGTTTGGACCAAAAAGACATTGACGTTCTAGCTCTCTTGATAATCTCAGTTCCATTTCAAATTCATCTTTTGGGTTTGGCTCTGTCGTAGCAGGATTGTAAAGTCGTTTTAATGAACTCGACTCACCAATGGATCTATATGGAAATATTGTGTTCGAGAACGACGATTCATATACTCCATGTAGGTATTTTGTGAATATCTGGTATTGCAAACTCATATAAAGAAATCGATATTGCACTACTATTTTGTGCATAACCGATGAACACCAATCAATAATTTTTGGACCAATCTTTTCTTTCTTAGGAGGAGGTATGACCACATTCGCAAGGACATCCCCACATACGTAAAAAGTATAAGTAGACTCTTACCTTTAAATAACTCATACGGATTTATCCAACTTCTTGCGAGGCACTTATTCAAGATATAGTTGGCAGTGAGAATTAGCTTCACCCCATATCTTCTGAGGCAATTCAGAATTATCAACATAGCATTCATCATATCCTTTAGGGTACGATTCTTTCATTCTGCATTTCCATTCTGCTGAAGAGAATAAGGTGCAGTGTTTTGATAAATAATTCCGTGTTCTCCACAGTATCCACCAAACGGTGATTCATATTCACCATCTCGGTCACTTCGCACAACCTTAATCTTCTTGCTAAGTTAATTTTCAATCTCATTCTTATAGAGAATAAATTTGTCCAAAGCTTCATTCTTACTTTTTAGCAAGTACACACTCCAGTATTTCGTACAATCATCAAGTACAAAATACTTATTTATATTGGGTGTTTGGACATACTTCAAATCACACACATCGGTGTGGATTAAATCCAATAGTTCGGTACTTCTTTCAATCAAGTGAAATGAAGACCTTGTTAATTTGGCTTCTACACAAGTCTCACACTTGTGATTTTTATCAATTTGAAATACTGAAATGTGATCCAAGTTAATTAGTCTACGCATACAATCATAATTAACATATCCTAATCTATCATGTCACAAAATGGAAGACTCAAGTACATAAACAATTAGAAAATTCTTCTTATTAATTGTAGGAATTACAATCATTACATTCATTTTGAATAGCCCATCGGTCATATAATCTTTCCCTACATACATTCCAGCCTTTGACAAAATAACTCTATCTGCCTCAAAAACCATACGAAAACCATGTCTACTCAATAAAGAGCCAGACACCAAATTCTTCCGTATTTCAGGCACAAACAACACATTGTTCAGAGTCAATTTTTTTTCTGAAGTTATTTTTAGGACCACTTTTCCATCCCCACAACATCAGAGGTGGCTGAATTTCTCAAACTACCTTCTCACCAATTTCTGCTGGCTCGAAGGTACGTGAAACATCCATTTATGCAACAGCAATTATGGCAGAAGTAGCCCCCCGTGTCTATCCACCATTCTTGTGATGATGCCCACATGTTCAACATCAGAAATCATTGCCGAGAGGTTGTGATATCACTACCACCCTCGTGATTGATGACCTCAGTCATATGTGCATGAGTTTGAGGTGCATTGCTTTTTTCACTCAGTGAAGCACGATGCCTAAACTTATTACAGTTAAACGAATGTACCCTGAATTTTTCATGGCTTCTTGGCGATCGCCCTTTTGGTCCCAGTTTGACCCTTGACCTTTCTGGTTATTGACCACTTGCCCGTGACTTCTTGTCTTCGAGGAGTGACAATGCCCTTATATTAGTCTTGGCCATATATGAGGGTTTGGGCACCTTGTTTCTTGCCCTAGTTTCATTCTCAAACATTGAGACTTAAAGCAAAGAGCTTCAAGATTCATCTCCTTGATCTTGAACATGAGATAGCTCTTGAACTCTTCCATGTCTCTTGAAACTGTGGATGACAGCAAAACACTAGAAATGCTCCACTCAATAGTATTCTTTTGCTTTGATTCATTATAGAAGACCCTAGTAGAACTCTTAGAACTGAGCCATCACCGATCTCGTGTCCGATTACATAGTCTAAAAAAAACCGGACAACAATAAAACATCTTGGAATTGCCCCCCTTGATCTTGTATTTCCTGTCTAAGGACTCCCACAGTTCCTTAATAAATTTATAATTCATTATACATCTAGTTCAATAGAATCCCTCTAGGGCCATTGAGAAATATAATTCTGCACAAATAACAGCATTCTCCAGTGATCTCTTGGCCAATCACCTTCTGACTATCCTCTCATTTTCTTCATCAATTTTCACAGCCACAATTGGAGCTTCTTAAGGCAAGCATCCAGTGAAATTTAGCGTTGTAAGATAAAACATCATCTTCTGCTGCCATCTCTTGAAATCAGCCCCACCAAACTTTACTGGTTTGTCCACATGAGCCATTGGGATCGTTGGAACACCAGGAGTTGGAGCAATAACTCTCCCAGAAACTGGAACTTGAGTGCTCGTTTCAACAGCATTAGTCGACATATTTTTTTTTTCTAAAAAGATCAACAATATATAAGTGCATAGATCTTAACAATATCGACAATATGAATAGATAAATAATCTAAATATAATGACCACAAATGGTCTAACACCGCTATACGCGTGTTTTGAAGGCAACGCCCTCGACGGAGATTGACCTTTGAAACCTAGACGGTATGCACGGGCAACTCCAAATCGGTTGAGGATAACCTCTACCGGTCCAACATGAACAGAGGCTTCAAACCACCTTGTTCAACAAAGGTCGGCCACATACGACTGCCTAAGGCCGTAGCCTATTAACTCCGATCAAAATCAAACCGCGCACGGTTGACCACATGGGATTTTAAAAAATTATAAATTTCTAGTACTTTGGAAAAAATTATAATTGTCATAAAAATCTCAATATAGATGTAATTTTCTAAAATTAGGGTAAAATATGTAATTACCAAATATGAAAAATTATGTAATTTTTTTTTTGAAAAAAAAATTAATAAAATTTATAATTACAGTAAAGATTTGAGTTAATCTATAATTATTTAAACTTCTGAGTTAAAACAGTAATTAAAAAAAAAATCGGGCTAAAATTATATTTTTTTAAAATCCTGAGTGAAATCTGTAATTATTAAATTTTTTGGTTATAACAGTTAAACCCCTAAAGATTTTGGATTAAAAAAGTAATTATTTCAAATTTGAATTTTCAATTCCATAAAGTTTAAAGTTTGTAAAAGATGTTGGCCATGTGTGTTCATTTCTTTATT
>CM018912.1:7549593-7552093 GCA_009663005.1 Actinidia chinensis | reverse complement strand
ATATATATATTTATATATATTGATTTGTTCATAATACCAATGCTCTTGTGGTTTTTTGGCATGTGACAATGTTATTCGATCTAATGCTGGTAACATACATACTATTTTCATTCAACTATCATTCACTCTTTCCAACCACCCGTGATTTCTCATATCTTCCTTAAATGTAACCATTGATGATCATGTCGCTGATGAATTGTCAAACTTTGTGTTCAATTTCACACAAATTTTTATAATATTTAATAATTTTCAAATATTTCATTAAAAAATAATGACAGCTTTTCATCTTCGAATTCATGCAAGTGCAGCCGTTACATAGAGGGACAGAACTAGAAGAATAATTCAGTAGAGTCAAAATCATAAAATTATAAAATAATAATGTATTTTTTTTTTTAGTAAAGTCAAAGTAGTATATTTTTTTTTCAATTAAGGTGAAAGTATAATTTTTAATAGACTAAAAGTGTAATTTTTTTTAGTAGGATCAAATAACCCACTTACCCTTTCATAGCTCCGCTTATGGTTACATGCATAGATTGAATAAAGGGTACCCAAACCCGCATGTCTATTTCATCGTGTACAAATATCCAGACTCAGACAGAGGGAGAGAGAGAGAGAGAGAGAGAGAGAGAGAGAGAGAGAGGAGATTACGCACAGCGATCGATTGGTCCACCGTCCACTTGCATGTCAATGTGGTTTGTTTGTTAGACAAATTAATGAAATGAGTTCTGTCATCTGTGGTGTCTCCATCATGGGTATGGCAGTTTAATGGACTGGATTAGGCGTAATCATTGTATTTTTTTGATTGAATCTAACAAATATAGAAGGCGGACAGATTAAATGTTAGCAACGAAGGGGACGTGGGATTGGTTATTTCAATTTTGCCCAGTTTGGGATAGTTTTTTTTTTTTTTTTGTGTTTAGTTTCTTAGTTTTTGAGTTTTTTATTTTTAGTGAATATTTTTCATTATTTGATTAAAATTTCTATACTTTTATGTTACTCCGTATGGCAAACCGAGATAGATAAATAGGTTTGCAACTAAATTGACTAATTAAAATTATCACGATTAAATCTCCAAATTAACTACTCCTTAATAAAATATTTACAATGATAAATATGACAATATTAAAGTGTATGAGCAACTACATAATATAATACGGAAGCTTAAAGAAGTTTAAGGAATATAAAATGCAAACCATGATTTATAATGATTCGGCCAATCCTTACCTATGTCCACTCTTCAAGTCCTCCTTGAGATTTCACTATCTTCAAGCTTGCGGGTACTTGAAAAACCTTTACAACACTAAAGTGCCTCTAGTTTGAGATTCCCTCTGTTGGAATACAATTACTAGAGAACCTCTAGTCTTCAAAAGAAAACCTTATCTTGGAATGCAAACAATCACTCAAGGTGATCCTCTTAAGATGAATATATTTGTAGTAAGGAAAATCATAAATAACCCTAAGTGTATGAATAAATATAAAGTAAGATCAGTATGGTGTTTTAGATGATAATATAAATCTAGTTTTGAAAGACTATTCAAGTGTTAGAGAATGAAATGTAAGAGTAAAGAAAGATTATAAAACTTTCATATATTTTCAACAACCCTAAAAGTTGCATTTATAGCAAAATATTTAATCTTCCTGTTGGAATAATAATAGAGCCGTTAGAATTCAAATTTCGGTCACAACTTCAATCCGAACTTTTTCGGCTGCCAAAATGTGCTTCTGTAAAATGGCCGTAATTTTTTCGTTACTTGAAATTATTGCACACCATTTATTTCGTTGGAAATTAAACTTCTGGTACTATAATCTAGGCTCAAAAATTTCTTCATTTAAGTTTTAAACGCTTGAGATAATCCCATTTAAAATTGACCCATCTTGACTACAGAATTTACAAAAATTCAGCTTGACAGGTATCACTTTATTGGTCACAACTTTTTCAATACTTGGAGTTTGGTCATTATATTAGTTCCATTGAAAAAATAACTTTCGAGGCTTGACTATAGACTCAAAATTTTATATATTTGGATCTCTTAATTCTTATATAATATTATTTGAAATCGGTTCAAGTTTTTTGCAAATATTCTTTGAAGTTATTCCTTAGACATTCTTTCAATAATGAACTTGTGAGAGGTCAAAATAAATTCTATGTATGACTGAATACTTCTATCAAGTCTAATAGCAAATATACATCGTTTATAACTTGTGAGAATAAATAAAATGAATATTCTAATAAGAATTGAATTTTGTTTAAGTTCACTTTAGTGATTTGTGCATGGTCCAGACTTATGAACATTCAACATGACGGAATGTGATACTATTATGAAACTAATAATTTGAGCAAGTTATTATATATGAATAAGATTTGTGTGAATACTCAACCGGCCTCAAAGTTAAGTGTATATTATAATATGTCATATAGGGTATTGATGTTTAAGGTTGTAAAAAACAGTGAGTATGCAAATTTAGTTATACTGTTTTTAACCACTTCATTCTTTCAATA
>CM018912.1:7514593-7522093 GCA_009663005.1 Actinidia chinensis | reverse complement strand
AAATATACAAGGAGGAGAGATTAAATGTTAGTAACGAAGGGACGTGAGATTGGTTATTTCAACTTTGCCCAGTTTGGGATAGTGTTTTTTTGTGTATGTATGTTTAGTTCCTTAGTTTTGAGTTTTTTTTTATTTTTAGTAAATATTTTTCATCGTTTGATGAAAAAATTTATGGTTTTGTGGTTTCTCTTCAGCGAAAAGGAGTTCAAAAATATAAAAAATTTCATCTAATTTGAAAATAAAAAGTTCACTAGATCTGAAAAAACCATTTTAGATGGTATTTTTGGATAAAAACAATTTTTTCATATTTAGTAAAAAAAATCCGAATTACATGAAAATTTTTATATTTTTTTATTTTTTTTTTAAGAGAAATCAAAAAAGTATAAAATTTTAATTAAACGGTGAAAATAATTAACTAAAAAAAACAATACTCCAAATTGAGCCTAGTCTCATAAATTACTCATCCAATAAAATTTTTAATGATGATTAATTATAAGTCATCAGCGACATATGATAAATTACTATTCACTACATCTCCTACGAAAATCTATTATAGACAGTAATACCAAGTGTCACTTATAACATGATATCATTGTCAGGAATGTACGTAATATTTTAATTGTGGTAAGAATCTGCGATGAGCAACCAACAGTCAGAATTGCTCTCGAACCTTGATATTTAATCTCGACAATAATCTTGGTGACCTGCGTAAGAGAACAAATGTTATTAGCTGGGGTGAGCCCGCTACAAACTCCTTTGGCGTGGAGATAAGACTGAGCTAAATAGGCTAAATAGAGCACATTAAGAATAGTTATAGCTCAAGAGTGAGAATGCAGTTACTCTTTATGATGGAGGGTGAGCAGCCTTTTATAGATGGAGAATGGAGAGTCGTGCGAAAAGATCACGGCGTAATCATCGAGCGGCTGAGTATGGAAGTCATGTCTGAGGATTTCGGAATAAAATGAGGAGAATGTCATATGGAGGATGCACCGTGATTGTAGGAGACGTAGTGGAGATAAAGTCTCATGGAGATAGAGTCTCAAGGTCATCTCATTCTTATAGTGAATGGCGAGGTGGAAATAGGCAGCGAGTTCATTGAGGCGAAGTGAGATTGGCGATGTGAGAACCAGCGGAGGCCGCAGACAACATTCCCAGAATTCAAGCTTAATTTGTTGATCTCATCAGGTAAGGCGATTTGATTATGGAGAGGTGAATCCTTCGGTAGGTGACCTATGGCAACGTGCTTACTTTAGCAGGTGAAGATTTTACCATTCATCAGTGCCCCTACACGAGAAGCCGAGATGAAACACTTGGTATCTTCGAGTAAGGAATCATATGGTGTTGTTGGATGACTTAAGCACGTAATGATTGCATAGCTTCATAGGTTGACACGTATAGGTGCATTGATGAGGGTGTGACCCCCTAGCTGTGATAGGCGGTTGTGATCTCAGAATTCAAAGCGTCGTGTGATCCTGGCCGTTGAATGCGTATAGATCTCAGGTCTTGACTCTCCCTATAAATAGAGGGCTTCCTCACAACTTTGTGCTCTTTTGTTGCTCTTATTGTTGAACTGCTGCTCTTGCCATACACCGGTGCACCTCGCCCTCTGATTGGACTATATAATTGTAGTCCAAAGCCATTTAACCGAACCTATGTGGCTCATTTAGTTTTAATTATGTCTTTTATCATGTTTCGTACTTATAGACGTGTCTGAGTTCATTGCAGGTGAATGATGAGAAAAAGGCAAAAAGTGGGGCAAAAAATACAGACTAAGATGTTCGAAAACTCCATTGCTACAATCTCGAAATGTGGAGAGCTGAAAAGTGAAAAATCAGGTTCGGTAAATTGGCCATAACTTTTTCTCCGAATCCGATTTGATTGAGCTGATTTTTAACGCGTTGGAAATTAAGATTTAAAGGCTAACAAATTGGATATAATAGGAATTTACTTATTCGATCTCAAAAAAGTGGTTCAAAATAGAGAAACAACGTACGGACAGAATTAGGCCGTTTTGAAGTTTCCTAATCCCATTAGTTCTAATTTGTGTTGCTTATTAAATACTTTCTATCACTTATGAATGAAAGAGGCTTTAGTTATGCTTTAGTAGTTTAGGGGTTCTTTCAATCTTTTATTAGTTCATATTATTCTTAGATTTTATTTTTATTTTTGTAAAAGTTTAATATTTATTAATAAGTCAATTTTTCATACAGTAATATTTTTAATGTTTTATTTACATGCTTTTCTTAGCCAGGCTGGCTAGTTTTCCAACTTGAAATTGATTGTGAAGGTTGATTGGGGATCAATGCATGAAACAATGGAGGTATTTTAATATCACCGATTTATTTCTATTTTATCCTTCTTCTTCTTTTCGTTTTAGGACTTCGAAAACTGGGACGTCCTATTATGTTCGATTAAACATTCGTGTTATTCGGATTCGATGATGCACTACCATGATTAAAACAAAACCAGATTTATTTACTTTCGAAAACTGGGAGTCTATTATGTTTCGATCCCATCTTCTGGATTGCGAATCAATGATGCACGGCCTTGATTATAACAATCAGATTTATTCTAAGTAACGTTATATATGAATTGCTGCTCAGTATAACGCTGCCTTATAACGTTTAGCGTTTGAGTTGGGTTCCATTTATATTGTTGCACGAATTGACGATTGAAAGAACAATTGTTTTAAAAAGCTTACAATCTCCGAATCCGAGGCCACGAGTGTCGAAGGATTTGAGTTAAAGAAGCCTCCATGGGGTTTTCCGAGAAACCTAATTGATTGGATCAATTGATTCGAAGGTTTTTAATTAAGTTTGAATCGATTTTTATTTGTTTTTAATTAGATGTAGTTTTAAAATCAATCAAACCCAAACACAAGAATTTTTATTTTTTTTATTTTTTTTTTTTTTTTTTATTTTAGATTCAATTCAGATAATTCTAGTTGATCCGAGTTAATATAGGTGGGAGTTGAGTGCTACAGCTTATATTTAGCTAGGTCCCTTGAGCGAGAACGATTACCGTATTATCGGTTTATGACTACTCGCGGACCCGTACACTTGCGGTTAAAGAATTCACTTCTGGGAGCGAATCACAGTTTTTGGCGGCCGTTGCGGGGACCAAAGGCCCCGAGGCGAGCACTAGAAAGCTTTGGAGTGAAGAGCAATGGTGAATGAATTTCCATCAATCTACCCCGACGGAGGAATCTTCGGCTTAGGCCATGGGTAATTTCGTTCCATTATTTTCTTATTTTGTTTAAAAAAAAATTGAGATTGTCTTTTGAAAATAATTTTGAAGTGTCACAGCCTAACGATGGATGGGTTGGGTTGCTATAACTCTTACACGTATTCACCTTCACCCCCTGGGTTTGAGGAATTTGTATTACAATGAGCCATGTCAAATATGTTTAGTTATGGCCCTATTTTTACTGAATGTCCTAAGGCTCAGAAGTTTTCAGAGTTTGGCAAAAATTAATAACACTACACAAGGACGCTTGAATCCTAGTAGTAACAATTCATACTCATATACTCACAGCCATGAGTGGAAAACTCACTCAAATCCCTCTTGGACCAAGAACATGTTGCATCAATTGTGTCAATGCCATATTATTCCACCATCTACTCCACAACAAACACAATACCAACCTCCACATTGGAGGAATGAGGAAATGCGTGCACACGAAAGTCACAAATCTTGAGCAATCATTCAGAATCTTGAGCAACCTATGGAGAAGATGACTCCTTTACTTGAGAATTAAAATTGCACAAAAAAACCCAAGAACAAAGAGAGAGGTCAGAGATTTTTTATTTTTTTATGAGGAAGATAATGTGAGGTGTGTGATGCACAGAGTGAACCCGGTAGTTTTGAGGTGAGATCATCAGCGAGGAACCATGAAACCCGCACAAGGATTTAGTCACCACCACCTAAAGAATTACTCAATGCGAGGACAAAATCTGAGTTTGCTTGTGATTGTCCACTAGTCGTCTCCATTGATGTAGGGTTTATCGATTTCTTGGTGTTGACAAATTTAATGGAGTTATGGATCCTTATCTCATTCAATTAGTCAATAATCTCAAAACTACATTGTTTAAAGATGGGCTGTGGTAGTAGACAACAATATTCAAGGCATTCCAAAAATAAAAAAGATTTCAAAGTATCTGATCATCTGGTATGGTCGGATACAATTTTTATTAAATGTCTAAATTTAGATGATTTGTTCTCAATTTAACTCAGTTGGGAGGAGAGGGTATTTTCGCATCCTTTCACTTTTTCCCCCTTCTTGTTGTTATTTTTATTTTTATTTATGTTTGTTTTATTTTTATTTTTATTTTTATTTTTATTTTTATTTTTATTTTTTTTTGCATTCGGAGAATGCTCATATCTAGGTGGGGGGGATACTTCGTAGTTTTTGTTTTAGGATAATGTAGGTTTAGAATAGTTTAATTTTTTTAAAAAAAAATGAAAAAAACAAATGACAAATTGAAAAAAAAGAATATTGTAACAGGTTTTCGATGTTGATAGCAGTTTATTTTTCTATTCCATGTATCAAAGCAGGTTTGTTTTCTGGTTCCTTCAAATTTCATTGTGACTCTTCTCATTCCATGTTTATAATCTAATTTGTATATTGTGGAGTGTTGAGATTCTTAGTTTTTGGGAACCATAACTGAATCATTATGTTTTATTTCAAAAGCAAGTTGAAGCCACCGATGACTTTGCATAAAGACAATGTTTTATTTTATTAAGCGGATTATCATGTCAAATCAGTCTTCATTCTTAATACTTTAACTGTTCTGGGCTATATAGAGAGAGAGGAATAACATACAATACGCACAAGTCGTTGTTTTCGAAGGAAAACTGGTTATAAGTCTACGACTGCATCCATAAAGTGGAGGGGATTTTAACCTTGTGGAGCTTTAGAGTCATGGAATCGTTTTTATGAGCGATTTATCTGTACTCAGAAAATTGTTGAGTTTCATATTTTGTGAATAGCTTCACTAGTTTTTGATTTGTTTACCAATGTTAGTGTGATAGTTTGGCATTTTTGACACCCTTTACATCTTTACACGCATATCGAATTTCGTTAACATTGAGGCCAAGTCCACATATATTTCTCTTCTTCTGTCATTCAGTTTTGGTAATTGTGCATAAAAATTCTCAAAAAAAGCGCAATTCTTGGAGTAATATTTGAGAAGTTTGAGAAAAACAAATAGAGCAGGAAGGATGACAAAAGAAAAAAAGGAAGAAAAAAAAAATTATTAAAAGAAAACAGGAGTTCAAAGTTAAGTGTGAAAAAAGAATTTTTGAAGTGTTATGCTTTTGAGTTGGCATTTTAGTGGCCATGCATATGTTTGAGATTTATTACCGCTTGATTCTCTCTCTACTTTCTTAGACTATTCTTTTACCATATGGCCTTAAGTTACTGAATGGCATAATTTTGTGAATTATTGCAGGTACCAGCAAAAAAAAAAAACATCAAGTCCAAAAGTCACACTGGTGCATACTCGTTGAACATTCTTTTCATAAAGCTCTGTCAAGTCGATACCTTTACATCTTTGCGATTTAAAAATTGGGATTGGCTCTATTAGAATTACTTTTACGCTTACTCGTACCGAGCACAATTCTTGAGAGGAACTTGTGTGTTCTATTGTGGAGAGTGTATGACGTGTGAGTTTTTGAATCGAGGCTATAGGTTGTTGTTATTGGATGCGTAATGGTTGACATTTGGGGAATACGACCTACCCCTTACACTTGAATTTCTCGTTATATTGAAACGTGACGTTTGGTAGGTTGCGTAGGCATGATTGGCTTGATTTGAATTACTTGCAATTGTATTTTTGTTGAGAAACTGTGTTAAATTATTTGTTTGATACATTGCATAATGTGATTTTTGTGGGTATCATCACTGGAAACCTCACGAGACAACCATCGTCCACTAGGGAAACCTAGGGGTTGAAAGGCTTGATGCATAACGCTAAATGCATTCGGGACTCTTAACGAAAGGAGAGATTATCTTTTTGTTTTTATTTAATTTTGCTCGGGAAACAAAAGGTTTAGTTGGGGTGTTGATTGGACGACATAATGTAGTCCCAAAGCCATTTAACCGACTAAGTTGGCCCTAATTTAGTTAATTATGTATTTTTTATCATGTTTCGTACTTATAGTCGTGTCTGGTTTATTGCAGGTTAATGATGAGAAAAGGCAAAAGTTGGCAAAAATACACTAAGAGTTTCGAACTCCTTGCTTACACGTTCGAAAAGTGGCGGGAGTTTGAAAGTTAAAAATCATTCTCGGTAATTTGACCATACTTTTTACTCCAATATCCGATGAGCTGATTTTTGAGATTGGAAATAAGATTTAAAGGGCTACAAATTTGTCCCTCTAATAGGCATTTACTGATTCGATCCAAAAGTGGTAAAATAAGAACAACGTACGGGACGATTAGGAGTTTTGAAGTTTCCTAATCCATTAGGATTCTAATTTGTGTTGCTTATAAATACTTTCTTAGCTCTTATGAACGAAGAGGCTTTGTTATGCTTATTTTAGGGTTTCTTTCAATCTTTTAGTTTAGGTTTCTATTATTCTAGGTTTCAATTTTATTTTTGTAAATTTTTAATTATTTATTATCAGTCAATTTTTCTACCGTATATTTTAATTTTTATTTACCTGCTTTCCTTAGCCATGCCTTGGCTGTTTTTCCAACTGACATGTTGTGAAAGGTTGATTGGGGATCAATGAGGAACATGGAGGTATTTTAATATCACCGATTTATTTTCTTGAATTTTCTCCTTCTTCTTCTTTTTCGTTTTAGATACTTTCGAAAACGGGACGTCCTATTATGTTCGATAAACATTCTTGTTCTTCGATCTATGATGCAACTACCATGATTAAAACACCAGATTTATTTAATTCGAAAACCTTGGGAGTCCTATTTGGTTCGATAACATCTTTGTGATGCGAATCGTATGATCGCCGCCTTGATTATAACAATCATATTATTCTAAGTAAGTTTATATATGAATTGGCTGGCTCAGTATATACGCTGCCTGTAACGTTTAGCGTGAGTTTGGTTTATTATATTTGTTGCACGAATTGAAAGAGGGAAAACAATTGTTTTAAAAGCTCAATCGTCGAATCCGAGACCCACGATGTGTCGAAGGTATTTGAGTTTTATAAGAACCTCCATTGGGAGTCGAGAAACTAATTGATTGGATCATTGATTTCGAGTGTTTTAATTAAGTTTAAATCGATTTTGTTATTGTGTTTTTTAAGTTAGATTAGTTTAAAATCATCAAACCAAACAAAAGATTTTATTTTTTATTTTTTTATTGTTAGATTCAATTCAAGATTTCTAGTTGATCCCGAGTTAATATAGTGTGAGTGAGTTCTACATCTTATATTTAGCTAGGTCCCTTGGGAGCCTCAAAACACACACTCCCTGCGGATTATCGGTTTATACTACTTCGGCGACCCGTACACTTGCGGTAAGAATCCATTCTGGAA
>CM018912.1:7494593-7497093 GCA_009663005.1 Actinidia chinensis | reverse complement strand
AATTAAAAATGTAGATGATATAATAATTCTGAATGATTGGATGGTCTAATTTGTCTATTTTCATTGCTTTTTACCTCACCAAATTATTAATTCAGATACGTTCAACTTAACATAGGACATGGATGAATTTAGTTGGCCATAGTGGCGTGATTGCACCTTTTTAAAAAAAAAGGAAGAAAGAAAAAAAACATTATATTATATTTACAAATTAAAAATAATTCTTAAAGTGTACAAATTTGCACCCGAGATTGTAATGATTTGCACTCCATTGATAGGTCTATATAGTATAAAAAAATATAAATTATAATAATTTGCAACACCCATTTGCAATCGTGGATCCGCCTTTGAATATGAAATGTTGAATTGTTTGTTCTTTTTTTCTAGTGCATTCTTCTTCTCTCTAATTATACTCCATTTTAATATATATATATATACATATATATATTTATTTAGACGAATTTACTTAATACTTAAATATTTTTACTACATATAATATTGGGATAAAATCATCTTAATAAAACCAAAAAGGGAGTTCAATTATAGAAAAGAAACCGTTAAAATCACTAGTCAAATATCTTATCACTAACTTTTATGTACAAGTAGCCCTCCTCGGAAGTAGCTCGGTTGGTACATATTCTAAATTTGCATTTAAGGGTCGTCAATTTGAATCCCCTCAAAGTCATTGGAGGTTTGTCCGGCCTTAAATTAGATTTGTTTCAACACAATTGGTTGGACGAGAATATTGAATAATTAAAATTTATTTATTTATTTATTTACAATGGATATCCACACACAAACGCAAACGAACTCAACGCATATGCTTACACGAGGGCACAGCTATGGAACCCCTCATGTTGATGTTTGTTTTGAATCTTTCAAAACCAAAACATGAAAAGGCTCCAAGCAGAAAGGAATCAAAGGATTGTCTGTTTGTCGTGTTTTGGTACACTCTCATCAATGTTAGAAAGGGCTTATCAGACGTGCAATGGAACTCTAGTTTTTAGATGGATGTTAATTAGTGAGTTTATTAGAGCTTTAATAGAAAAAGTTTTTTTCTTTTTTTGATCGATAAAAGAGAAAATATTATAAATGGGTGCTTTAATAGAAAAGTTAAAATATATGTATTAAAAGGTATAAAAAAAAAGAAATTATATAAATGATGGGAAACTATCAATCTCAAAATGAAAAGCATTAGTTTTTACAAATAAAATTCTAGAAATAAGTTGATCTTGAAAAAGAAACAATTATTATAAACTACCCAAAAAGGAAACAATTAATATAATTCTCGGATATTATCAAAAATTAGAAAAAATTACAACAACACCGTTTTGAGGATGCTTATTCTATGAAAAAATCATAATAAGTAAATGCTGCCCAAAAAAAAATATTTTGAGTAATTAACAACTTACTAACCTCAATATAAAACTTAAGTAGACAAACTAACAGTAATAATTTTTCAACAAAGAAAATGATAAACTATCAATATGATTTTATTGATAAATAATCAGCTTCTAAATCATCATATGTATAGAATTACTGTTACACAAGATAAGAAATTATTAACAAATTTTTTTTAAAAAAATAATAAATTATCAACTAAATAAGAGAAGTTATCTAATATTTACTCCATATAATAAACATATCAATTCTAATTGGACCAAAAATATCAAATCAATACTCCACTTGATAAATACGAGAAGTTCTTAAATATTTACTTTGTACAAATTAAGAAAACATCATATATAATGCAATTAATTTACAACTACGGAGAAATAATCAATTTTTAAATTGACTAGAGGACTCTTATAAATACAAGTTTGGACCCAAATTTTATGCGTATATAAGTTATTATATTTAGGGTGGAGCCAAAAATACTATTTTTTTCTTGTCAATAAAATTTTTCTTTTAACGTTCATAAAAAAAAATTGAATATTGATAGTTTGTTGTTTTCAAGTAAAAAAATAGATTAACAATTAATGACAAAATTCAATTGGTTGTTGGTGATGTAATAACTTCAAAGTAACAAGAAAGATATTTTAAATAGAGTTCTTGAATATTTGACTTTATGGAATACACGTTAAGAGAGTAGTTTTATATATCTACAAATTGATATATTTAAATTGAAGCCAAAAAATCACCAAAAATTATTATAGTTATGAAAATTAAAAATGTATCACTTAAATTTACTAATTTCGTATTGGAGTACTTTTTATATCAATTCAAATTGAAGCTTTCATCAAAAACGAACTTTACTACTAGCCAGCCTATCATCATAAATTGTACAAAAGTTTTGAGTCATTATTTTTAGTGAAAATTTGGGAGCCTTGGGTCTTGTTTGGTTTAAGTTTTTTTAAAAAATTTAGCTATTTTAGTTTGCGAGTTTTTTTTTTCTTTTAATAATTTTTTTTACTATTTGGTCAAAACTTTGTATCTTTGCAGTTCTCTTAACGAGAGAAATCTGAAAAATGTAAAAAGTTTTGTTCAAATAAAAAAATCACTA
>CM018912.1:7467093-7469593 GCA_009663005.1 Actinidia chinensis | reverse complement strand
AAGTCAAATTTCTCCATCCGAGTGTGAAGTCAAACTTCTCCTCCCCTTCTATCTCTCCTTCTATATTTCTTTTTTAATATCTATTATCGTTTAGTTTGGATTGTTATACTCAAATTTGGTATCAGAGCAACTGATTTGATTGAAAATCATAAACCACTGCTTTGAAACCTAGATCAAACCAATTGATTTGATTGGATGCATTATCAATCGGTCCATTTTCTTTTCTTGTCCGGTCAGGTCTAAATTATCGTTGATTCAAAAACTTGACTTGGATCGTGTGAAATATCAATTCAATCAACGGACAGTTCAAATCAGCTCTGATTTGTTTACGGTTTGACCCAACAATTGAGCTAGTAACCCGTCTGCGTGGACCCCAATCTCATCCTATTTATCTGTCTCTGCAGTTTTTAAATTGCCAATTGATTTTGGATTTTTCGATGCAGTCGCCATAGTCTTGCCTCGGCTTTATCCTTTTTAGGGTTTTTCTGCTTGTTCTCTTCTCTGCAACAAGGTAAGGACCACTGCAACACCATGTTGCTGCAAAAATCAATGGCTCTAATCACCTTATCTTAGAATACTCTAGTGGTCATACTCTCATTTTGTTTCTGTTGGAATATATTAAAACTTTCAATAGTTTTAATATAATCTAATTATTATATATATAACTTTTCTGTTTTCCTTTCCTTTCCTTTATTTTCATATAATTTGTATTTTGATTGTTTATTTATATTTAGAGGATATTTCTTTTCTAACAGGGAAAGGGAAAGAAAAAGGAAAAATAATGCATGTAGTCTAAAGGGAGTTGATACAGTACACACCCTAAAAAATAATGCATATATTGGTGCGCCCAGATATAAAATTACCACAATCGATCGTAGCATTCACCACAATAGATCTTAACAAGAAATAACTTTTTTACCATAAAATATTGTAACATTTGCCACGATGATACGTAACACACTGTTTTTCACTATTTTTAACTTACACTTCCGTAAAATTCACCATAAACGATTGTAATATCTTTATAGTAAACATGGTGTACTATAAATTTTGCCTCATTCAAAAAGTCATCCTTTTATTTTATTTTATTTTTCTAATTAAAAAGTCATTCTTTTATTTGATTTCCCTAAAAAGGGAATTTTTGTAAGTTTCATTTTTTTTATTTTCCTTGGAAGCTTTTGGTCAGTCATAACCTCTAATTGCAACTACTGTCTCAGGTATTTGAAAATTTTTGTTTTATTTTTAAGGCTGTGTTTGTATAACGGATTAATGAAAAAGTTATATTTCTTTGATTTCCCGACATATTCTTTTCATATATCCCTCTACGAATCAATGACCAAACACAGCCTAATGAATATGATGTAAGTTCCATTTATGATTCAGAATCTCTCTCTCTATCTGTAGATTTCCTAGGAAACTTCATTATTGTCAAGCCGTTACTAGGGAGGGAAGCTTCCTCTATGTTATATGTCTTATTATACTCTGTTGGACTTATTTGGAAACCATTTTTCGTTTTCCACATGCACAAAATTGTGTACTTTTTATTGAGTCTGTCTCAAACCACCTTTAATTGAGCTGATTACGAGTTAAGTTCAAACGGTTTAAACTTTTAAGAGTCGCTTCTTGTAAAATTCTTATTATTTAAAAGTAGATATTTAAAACAAAAAAGAATCAAACAGAGTTTCTCAAAAATAATTTTTGTCCAATTTTTTTAATATAAAATGTGACAGACACTCTGGCATAGCTTTAATGACAGGAAAAAAAATTGCAGCAAAAAAAAAAATCAAACACATGTATTTATCACGACTTCTACTAATAGTTTATGTAAAAAATAATTCAATATAAGTTAGAAAAAAAAATAATTATTCAGAAGTTAGGGTTTGCATGCTTTTAGAAAGAACATTTTATATTTATAGAATCTATAGAAATATTTTTTTTTAGTATAAACAAATAACTTCTTTGCAATACAAATAATAATATTTTTTATTATTTTGAAATTTGTTTGGAAAAAAAAAGAAGAACTGAAATTTTGATGAATTATATTTATTCTTTTTAAAATTTGAACTCGTAATCTTATCTTTTATTAATTTAAAAAAATTTAGTGTGTACAAAAATGTATTCATAATATTTATATTTTAAATAAAATACGAAATACACATCTAAATTTTTAAAAATTTCAGTGAGTTCAATTCAACCGGTGGAACCCACTTAGCCCATCCCATGCAAACACTTTGTAAGATTTCATTCATGCCATAAGGTCAAACGATGCCAAACTTGAGCATATCATTACAGTCAAATCCAATATCAAAATTAGAAGACAATACATGAACAAATTATGGAAGAGACAAGTAGAAGGTCAACCCCTTCATAAGAAAGAATCACATCACATCATGGATTAATTATTATTTAGGCTATGTTTGGGATAAATATTTTTTGAAAAAAAATGAGTGTATGAAGTAAGTTTATTTGAGGCGAGTGTGAGAATTTATTTGAGATGATT
>CM018912.1:7452093-7454593 GCA_009663005.1 Actinidia chinensis | reverse complement strand
TATGGAGCCTTGTAGATACTTCAAAATCCACTTTATAGCTTTCCCAATGAGCTTTCCCTGGATTTGACATAAACCTGCCCTACAACTACCACTGCAATGGGCTAATATCGGATCTGTTACAGACATGGCGTAAATCAAACTTCCAATGGCTGAGGAGTAAGATACCTTAGCATGAAAATTTTCTTTTTTCTTCTGTACATGGGGGACTGATCCTGGATAAGCGAAAGTGACTTGCCAAGGCGTGTGTTGACTGGCTTGGCGTCGACCCCATGTAAATCTCGGCACCAAAAAACACGTTTGTTTTAAGTACTCTGCCTGAGATAACTGTAAAAATCCCTCCTGTTATCTCTTGTGATTTGCATTACAAGAATCTTCTTTGCTGGACCCAGTTTTAATGTCAAATCTTTGACAATTGCTGCTTCAACCTTCTGATATACTCCATATCAGGAAACCTGCTACTAACATATCATCAACATTAAAGAAGTAAAATGATATAAGTAGACCTGTATCTCTTGAAGTAGCAACAGTGGTCGGCGTTTGCCTTCTGGAAACCTTCCTTGTGCATGAAGCCGTCAAACTTTTATTACCATTGCTTGGGGCTGTTTCTAGACCAACAAAATCTTAGTAAGTCTGCAAACCATATTTCTTCTTTTTTATGAGAACCTTCTGGCTGGTCCATGTATATCTCCTCCATCCAAAGTCTTCGTAAAGAAATGCAGTATTTACATCTAACTGTTCAAGCTAAGATCCAATGGCAACAATACTCAATACTGTTCTGATAGTATTGAAGATTCACAACTGAGAGCAAAAATGTCGGTTTGTAGTCAAACTCCTTCCTTATACTGGACTCCTTTGACGGACTAGTCGGGCTTTGATATCTCTTAGAACCATCATGCTCTTCTTTCAACGGTGGTACACCCATGTTGTGAAGTGCCTTCTTACCACGGGTAACTCAACTAGTTCCATGTCTGGTTGGAGCTTAGAGACTTCATCTCGTCTTTCCATGGCAAGCTCCCACTTGCTAGCATTCCAGTCTGACAAGCTTCATCATAGCACTCAGGCTCACCTCCATTCAGTCAACAACAACTAATTCATATATCTCCATTAGCACATGAGGCCTAGAAGACCTCTCACTACAGGATTGGATGTAGGGGTTGTGGGTGGATGTGCGGACTGCTGCGCAATGCTCTGTCCAACGAGTTCTTAGCTGAGGACCTTTGTACTACAAAGCTCCGTCACGGGCATATCGGGACATCATCTACATTGCCAAATGCTTGGGGTCCACTCTGCTCGAGTCGCTGGAGTCGATTTTAGTCTGTCATTGTACATCATTCTTTCTTGAAAATCACATCCCTGCCTGCGGATCACCTGCTTATTTTCGTCATCCCAATGCGGGGTAGCCAAAGTCATCCTGCCATAGCCGATGAAGTTGCATTTCTTAGATTTGGGATCAAGGCTTATTCCTGCCTTGATCACGATATGCACATACTGCTACACAATCGAAAACTTTAGATGTGATAGGTTTACAGCTTTTCCGCGCCAGACCCCTCGGTATTCTGTGCCTAATGGAACCGATGGGCCCGGGTGATCAAGTAAGATGCTGGTTGTTGACTGTTCTGCCCAGAATGCTTGGTAGACCTTGACTGTATACGAATGCTTCTAGCTCTTTCTGTCATGTCGTTCATACGCTCAGTCACCATTGTGTTGAGGCGTACCCGGCACGGTTCGTCTTCCATTCTGATCGTCGTACGTTTCATAGCCAAAAACTTCTGAATCTGGTGTCTTCATATCACCACCATTATCGGTTCTAGCCTTTTCAATCTTCAGGACGTCTCATTTTCAACCATGCTTTCCATCTCCTAAAAAAAGCTTCAAACCACTTCATGACTTATGCTTTAGAAAGTAACACCCATACCTTTGCGAGAGCTGAGGATCACGATGAAAGTCACGAAGTAGTGTTTCCACCAATGGATGAAAATGGTCGTTTGCCCCCAAAACATCAGAGTGAAAAAACAAGCTCTAGCTTTCCTTCTTTGGGTTCTGTCACTTGTCTGAAGCTTAACCATCTTTTCTGCTTTCCAAGTATGCAATATTACACATGTCTATCTCAACTGATTGTAGACCTGCCGAAATTGTTCCTTGGAATGCATAATTTTCCATCCCCTTCTTCACTCATATGGCCCTAGTCTCGGTGCCACATATTAGAATTTTCGTTTCCTGCTGCAACTGCAATTGACAGTGCTCTCCGCTGTCATCGTAAAAAGAGTACACTCTTTTTCCGTGAGCACAACCGTCATTGCACCCTTTGAAATTCTTCCAATTTTCACCATGGAAGAATCGTAGTTAGTGTAGCCTTCGACTAGCATTAAATGCCCAACTGAGAGTAAGTCTTTCTCAGGTGCGGATATGCCTGACATCCTTAGCTCCCAATAGACCCATTCAACTTAAATCTTTACTACAACTTTACATAATAGCACAAGGCTGTGATCATCACCAAGAT
>CM018912.1:7429593-7432093 GCA_009663005.1 Actinidia chinensis | reverse complement strand
ATGATATCCGCCCCATATTGATTTGATTCAAGTTTCATATGAAGCTACTTTAAATATCTACACGTTTTCGTGAAATACAATTTTTCCAATTTAAGTTTTAACGGGTCGAACAACAGACTTGGAAATACGAATAGAAAAATTAAGTTATGTATTATTCGAAATCACTGTAGTATTTGGCATAACTTCTTCATATTGAAAAACATTTTTAGTTGATTCAAGTTTTTGAGGAATAGATATTTTAAATACTACAAGTTTATGTGAAATAAGAATTTTTAAATTTCGAAGTTTAAATGCACCCAAAAAGACTGAAGTACGAGTAGAAAAATTAAGCTATGTTATGTTTCATTTTGAACCCACTGTCGTATTTTAGCCCTAACTTCTTTCATACGAAAACATTTTTAGTTGATTCAAGTTTCTGGAATAGCTAATTTTACATACCACAAGTTTATGTGAAATAGTATTTTCGATTTCAAGTTTAAAAGCCTCAAACAACAGGCTTGCGATTCCGAACAGAAAAAATGACTTTTTTTAGTTGCGAGTTGAAATTTTTTAAACCAATTTACGTTTTAAAAATAATAATAATAAAATTTTGAATAAAAAATCTCTATAGTTAGCCTACTACTTAAAAATAAAATTTAATTACATATAATATTAACGTTACGATATTACTTATTAATATGTCAAAAAATGAAATGTATTAAGAATCGATCCGATAGCTAAGGGAATACAACGAACGAATTAATACAATTTCCAAACAAGCAGTAAGTAACCCAATCTCTAAAGTAGAATAAATTACTTTTGATTCTATATATATGCCTGATGAAAATATGCTATGCTATGCAATTAAATCCATGAAATAGATGAAATGTTTGAAAAAGATTTTTGTATGTATCGCCTATGTACCATCAGTTTCTACCTTTCGGGAAGTACTCGGCGGGCCACCCCGACTCAAGAGGGTGTGAAAAATCACGTTAATCAAACCCGACTAAGGCGGGACGTCATAGGATAAGTATGTTCAAGAATTATGTTGGCTCGGATATAGTTCAATACAAGTACAAGCAATGAATTTGAACAATTATTGCGAAAGATTAATATTTTATCTTTCTCCACGCTCTGTATGTTATATGCATCTACCATGGTATTTTATGTTTTGATATGTATGATGTGATAAACCGTATGTTAGAGATTATGGTATACGCAAGTAAATGGCTTAGGAATTGTTTTTGACAATATTTCAGGTGATTAAAGGCAAGCAAGTGGAAGTAATTGTTAGATCATCTTATGTAATAAGAACAACTAATATGTGTATAGTCCGGATTAGAAAAATTGATAGTCTTGCTTATGTAATGTATCGAAGTATGTATGATGTTAAGGAAGGGTACAGTCTCTCTACCCGTCATGGCATGTTATTTCAAATGCATGAGTTTAAATTAAGTTTTATTATTCCAAAAATTCACATTTTATATGTTCGGCTTCCGCACCCGAAAAGTTTTTAAAGAAAAGATACGAAAAGTTTTAAAAGAAAGCTTGTTTTCAAAGGAAAAAACATAAAGTGACGAACGCTCGATGTCGCGCGGGACCAAGTGGCGTTCGGGCGGGTCGTTACAATTGGTAATAAATCCATTTTCCTCCTCGTCAAAATATAAGGTCGTAATGGGACCAGGTTCTTACTCACAAAGTTTTTTCATAAAGATGGTATTTGATCAAACAAGTTGTAGACACTCCTACACAACAAAATGGTGTTGTGGAGAGAAAACATCAACATTTACTAAAGCACTGCTAGAGCTTTAGAGCATTAATGTTCAAGCAAATTTACCCCAATTACTTTTTTGGAGTGATTGTGTCCTTACGCGTCACATACTAACTAGAATCATACTTCCATCTTTCTTCCAAAATAAAACTTCTTTTGAGAAACTTTTTCACAAACACCTACTCTTTCTCATTTAAAAGTTTTTGGCTTGCCTTTGTTTTTTGCATCAACAATTACCAGTCATCGGCAGAAACTGATCCAAGAGCACAAAGTGCAATTTAGGGATATCCTTTGTATTCAGGGTTACAAACCATGGATCTCTAAACACCAATAAAATTATTGTTTCAGAATGTCACTTGTCATATTTCATGAAACAATTTTTCCTTTCAAAGTCTTACCACGACTTCTGACAACTCATTATTTTTCTTTTCCATTTTCACAAAACCTTTCCAGATTCATCTTCTAACAATCAACTTCAATCATACCATTGTATGGACTCTGTGAATCACCACATAATAGTCCTTTTTTTCCTCTGAACCTTCACCCCCCGCCTCAATGCATCCGAATCATCTAACCTTTTCCTCTCTACAAATATGAACAACCATTGATTCATTCCATCGTAAGTTCTACATTCAGAAAATCAAACAGCATAAAAAAAAGCCTTCTTTATTTACAGGGACTAATTGTGGAATGTCTTCACTCAAAGTGCCAACTCAAACATCTACTTCAACTGACTATCTCCAACCTAAA
>CM018912.1:7417093-7419593 GCA_009663005.1 Actinidia chinensis | reverse complement strand
GATCTGTGTGGTTAAATGTATTTTTCTTTGCTTTTATGTTTTAAATTCGATTGCTGAGAATTTGATTGTCTAATTTCTCTAAATTTTACAATATTCTTATTTGAGTTCACATGACATGTGAATGTCAATTGATAGTTTTCTTTCTTAGTCGGGGTAATTGTGCTGCAGTCTTAAATGTTCCCTTGCAAACCGTAGGGGGCCCAATCTTTCTTTTCTCTCTCTTTTTTGAGTTTAAAATTGAATGCTAACAATGTGAGTTGAACCCATTCCTTGGCGGGGCAACTGTAGTTGTAGCCGTTGTAGGTAAATCCTATCTCTTTGTTTTTTATTTTGACATCTCGAATCTGGGAATTGGATTGTCTAGTTTCTAGATGTTACAATATTTCTTGGATGAGTTCACATGAAAAGTTGAGAATGTGATTAACCCATTCCTTGGCGGGGGTAACTGTAGTTGCAATCGTAGCGGGCCAATCCTTTCTCTCTCTTTTGAGTTTAAAATTGGAATGCTAAGAGTGTGATTGACCAATTCCTTGGCGAGGTAACTATAGTTGCAGTCTTGGTGGGTACATCATTTCTCTTTGTTTTTAAATATCGAATGCGGATTATTTGAGAATGTGATTGATATGTTTCTTGGTGGGGTAACTATAGTTGCAGCCATAATGGGGTAGCTCTTTCTTTCTCTCTCTTTTGAGTTTAAAATTGGAATGCTAAGAATGTGATTGGCCCATTCCTTGGTTAGGCAAATGTAGTTGCAGTCGTGGTGGGTAAATCCTTTCTCTTTGTTTTTTATGTTTAAATCTCGAATGCTGAGAATTGGATTGTCAAATTTCTAGATGTTACTATATTTCTTATTTGTGTTAACATGACATGTTGAGAATGTGATTGATATATTTATTGGCCGGGTAACTATAGTTGCAGCTGTATTGGGCCAATCCTTTCTTTCTCTCTCTTTTTTGGGCTTAAAATTGGAATGCTAAGATTGTGATTGACCATTCCTTGGCGAGGCAACTGTAGTTGCAGCCGTGGTAGGTAAATCCTCTCTCTTTGTTTTTTTAATTTTAAATCTCGAATGCTGAGACTTTGATTGGCTAGTTTCTAGATGTTATAATATTTCATATTCGAGTTCACATACAAGTTGAAGAATGTATCGACATAATTTCTTGGCGGGGATAACTATAGTTGCCAACCATAGTAGGCCAACCTTTCTCTCTCTCTTTTGGGTTTAAAATTGGAATGCTAGAGTGTGATTGACCATTCCTTGCCAGCCACACGGTAGTTGTACCGGGATGGGTACATCCTTTCGTTTGTTTTTCAACTTTAAATCCGATGCTGAAAGAATTTGATTGTCTAGTTTCTAGATGTTACAATATTTCTTATTTGAGTTCAGATGACATGTTGAGAATGTAATTGATATGTTTTTTGGCAGGGGTAACTGTAGTTGCAGCCGTAGTGGGCCAATCCTTTCTTTCTCTCTCTCTTTTGAATTTAAAATATGAATGCTAAGAATGTTATTGACCCATTCCTTGGCAAGGCAACTGTAGTTGCAGCCATGTGGGTAATCATTCCTCTTTGTTTTTAATTTTAAATTTTGAATGTTGAGAATTGATTATCTAGTACTAGATGTACAATATTTTCTTTATTTGATTCATATGACATGTGTTTGAGAAATTTGATTGATATGTTCTTGGCGGGGGTACCGGTAGTTGCAGCGTAGTGGGTCAATCCTTTCTTCTCTCTCTTTTGAGTTTAAAATTGGAATGCTAAAATGTGATTGACCCCATTTCTTGGTGAGGCAACTGTATTTGCAGCCGTGGTGGGTAAATCCTCTCTCTTTGTTTTTTAATTTTGAATCTCAAATACTGAGAATTTGATTGTCTATTTTTTGATTTTATTATATTTCTATTTGTGTTAACATGACAGTGGAAATGTGATTGATATGTTTCTTGGCAATTAACGATTGTTGCAACCATATGGGCTAGTCATTTTTCTCTCTGTCTTTGAGTTTAAAATTGGAATGCTAAGAATGTAATTGACAATTCTTTGGCCGAGACAACTGTACTTCAGCCGTGGTGGGTAAATCTTTTCCTCTTTGTTTTTAATTTTAAATCTCGATTGTTAAGAAGAAAAATGTGATTGTCTATTTCCTAGATTTTATAATATTTTCTTATTTGAGTTCACATGACATGTTGAAATGTAATTGATATGTTTCTTAGCGGGTGGTAATTGTAGTTGAAAGCGTATTGGGCCTTGTACCGCACTGGGCCATCCTTCTCTTCTCTCCTTTGAGTTAAAATTGGAATGCTAAAGTGATTGAACCCATTCCTTGGTGAGGCAACTGTAGTTTACGTCGTGGTCGATAAACCTATCTCTTGTTTTTTATTTGGAAGCTTGAATGTTTGTGAATTTGATTGTCTAGTTTCTAGATGTTACAATTTCTTATATGCGTTCACATACAAGTTAAGAATATATTATATTATTTTCTTGGCGGGTTATTGTAGTT
>CM018912.1:7397093-7404593 GCA_009663005.1 Actinidia chinensis | reverse complement strand
TATGATATGTTTCTTGGCGGGGGTAACATAGTTGCACCCATAGTGAGCTAATCAATCTTTTTCTCTCTCTTTCGAGTTAAAATGGAATGCTGAGACTGTGGTGACCCATACCTTGCGAGGCAACTATAGTTGACAGCCCTGGTGGGTAAATCCTTCTCTTTGTTTTTGAATTTTAAATCGCGAATGCTGAGAATTTGATTATCTAGTTTCTAAAAAGGTACAATATTTTTTATTTCAGTTCACATGAACATGTGAGAATGTGAATTGATTGTTTCTGACGGGTTAACTATAGTGCACCCATAGGGTGCCAAACCTTTCTTTTTCTCTCTTTTGAGTTTAAATTGAATGATAGAAGTGATTAACCCATTCCTTGGCTAGGCAAGTGTGTTGTAGTCGTGGAGGCATTATCCATTCTATTTGTTTTTAATTTAATCTCAAATGCTGCGAATTTGATTGTATAGTTTCTAGATGTACAATAAGTTATTGAAGTTCACAGACATGTAGATGTGATTAATTGTTTCTGGGCGTGTATAACTGTTGTTGCAAACCATAGTGGGGCAAACCCTCCTTCGCTCTCTTTTGAGTTAAATTGAAATGCGAAGAATGTGATTGACCTGTCCTTGGCGAGGCAACTGTGTAGGTTGCGCCGTGGTGAGTAATCATTTCTCTTATTTTTTATTTTAAATTTTGAATTCTGAGAATTTAATTGTCTAGTTTTTAAATGTTATAATATTTTTTATTTGAGTTCACAGGCATATTGAGAATGTAATTACTATGTTTCTTGACGGGGGTAACTGTAGTTGCAGCCACAGTTGGCCAATCCTTTCTTTCTCTCTCTTTTGAGTTTAAAATTAGAATGTTAAGAATGTGATTGACCCATTCCTTGGCGAGGCAACTATAGTTACAACCGTGGTGGGTAAATTCTTTTTCTTTTTTTTTTAAATTTTAATATCGGAATGCTGATTATTTGAGAATGTGGTGATAATGTTTCTTGACAGGGTAACTGTTACTTGCAGCCAAGTGGGGCAGTCCTTTCTTCTCTCTCTCTTTGGAGTTTAAAATTGAATGCTAGAATGTGATTGCCCCATTCCTTGGCGAGGACAAATATATGTGCCGCCGTGGTGGGTAAACTATGCTTTGTTTTTTAATTTTAAATCTCAAATGATGAGAATTTGATTGCCTAGTTTAGATGTTACAATATTTTCTTATTTGAGTTCCATGACAAGTGAGAATGTGATGAGGTTAAAAATGGGAAGATAAGAAGTGATTGACCCATTCCTTGGCTAGGCAAGTGTAGTTGCAGCCGTGGTGGGCAAATCCATTCTCTTTATTTTTTAATTTTAAATCTTGAATGCTGATAATTTGATTGTTTAGTTTCTAGATGTAACAATAATCCTTATTGAGTTCACATGACATGTTGAGAAATGTGAATGATATGTTTCATGGCGGAGGTAACTGTAGTTGACAGCATAAATGGGGCCAAGCATTTCTCTCTCTTTGAGTTTAAAATTGGAATGCTTTGAAGGTAATTTCCCATTCATTGGCGAGGCACTGTTAGTTGCAGCCGTGGAAGGTAAATCTTTTTTGTTTGTTTTTTAAATTTAATCTCAATTGCTAAGAATTGAACTGTCTAGTTTCTGATGTTAAAAATTTTTTATTTGAGTTCACATGAATGTTGAGAAGTGAATGTACGTTTTTGCGGGGTAACTGTAGTGGTAACTATAGTGGCCAATCCTTTTTTTCTCTCCTCTTTTGAGTTTAAAAATGGATGCAAGATTGTGATATCCATTCCTTGCGTGACCAACTGTGTTGCAACCGTGGTGAGTAAGTCATTTTGTTTTTTTTTAATTTTAATCTCGGGAAATGTGGTGAATTTGATGTTAGTTTCTTGATGTAACATATTTATATTTGAGTTACATGAATGTTGAGGAATATAAGTGATATGTTTCTTGGCGGGGGTAACTATAGTTGCACCCATTAGTGAGCTAATCAATCTTTTTCTCTCTCTTTCGAGTTTAAAATTGAATTGCTGAGACTGTGGTTGACCCAACCTTGGCGAGGCAACTATAGTTGCACCCTGGTGGGTAAAAATCCTTTCGCTTTGTTTTTGAATTTTAAATCCGAAGCTGAGAATTGATTATATAGTTCTAAGTTACAATATTTTTATTGAGTTACATGACATGTTGAGAATGTGATTGATATTTTGTTTCTTGACGGGTTAACTATAGTTGCCACCCAAAGTGTGCGCAAACCTTTCTTTTTCCTCTCTTTTGAGTTTAAAATTGGAATGATAAGAAAGTGATTAACCATTTCCTTGTAGCAAGTGTAGTTGTAGTCGTGGTAGGTTATCATTCTATTGTTTTTAATTTTAATCTCAAATGCTCGAAATTGATTGTCTAGTTTCTAGATGTTACAATATGTATTATTGAAGTTCACATGGACAGTGATGAAGGTGATTAATTGTTTCTGGGCGTGTCTAAACTGTGTTGCAAAACCATAGTGGCAAAACCCTCTATTTCGCTCTCTTGAGTTTTAAAATTGGAAATGCGAGAATGTGATTGACATGTTCCTTGGCGAGGCAACTGTAGTAGGTGCAGCCGTGGTGAGTAAAATCATTCCTTTATTTTTTAATTTTAAATTTTGAATTCTGAGAAATTTATGGTCTAAGTTTTTAAAATGTTATATATTTTTTTTGAGTTTCAAGGCATATTGAGAATGTAATTACTATGTTTCTTGACGGGGGTAAACTTAGTTGCAGCCACAGTTGGCCAATCCTTCTTTCTCTCTCTTTTGAGTTAAAATTAGAATGTAAGATGTGATTGACCCATTCCTTGGCGAGGAACTTATAGTTACAACCGTGGTGGGTTAAATTCTTTTTCTTTTTTTTTTAATTTTAAATCTCGAATGCTGATTATTTGAGAATGTGATTGATATGTTTCTTGACAGGGTAACTGTACTTGCAGCCATAGTGGGGCAGTCCTTTCTTTCTCTCTCTCTTTTGAGTTTAAAATTGGAATGCTAAGAATGTGATTGCCCCATTCCTTGGCGAGACAACTATATTTGCAGCCGTGGTGGGTAAATCCTATGTCTTTGTTTTTTAATTTTAAATCTCAAATGATGAGAATTTGATTGCCTAGTTTCTAGATGTTACAATATTTCTTATTTGAGTTCACATGACAAGTTGAGAATGTGATTGACGTGTTAAAATTTGAATGATAAGAAAGTGATTGACCCATTCCTTGGCTAGGCAAGTGTAGTTGCAGCCGTGGTGGGCAAATCCATTCTCTTTATTTTTTAATTTTAAATCTTGAATGCTGATAATTTGATTGTTTAGTTTCTAGATGTAACAATAATCCTTATTTGAGTTCACATGACATGTTGAGAATGTGATTGATATGTTTCATGGCGGAGGTAACTGTAGTTGCAGCCATAATGGGCCAATCATTTCTCTCTCTTTTGAGTTTAAAATTGGAATGCTTTGAATGTAATTTACCCATTCATTGGCGAGGCAACTGTAGTTGCAGCCGTGGAAGGTAAATCCTTTTGTTTTGTTTTTTAAATTTAAATCTCAAATGCTAAGAATTTGACTGTCTAGTTTCTCGATGTTAAAATATTTTTTATTTGAGTTCACATGAAATGTTGAGAATGTGAATGATACGTTTCTTTGCGGGGTAACTGTAGTGGTAACTATAGTGGGCCAATCCTTTTTTTCTCTCTCTCTTTTGAGTTTAAAATTGGAATGCTAAGAATGTGATTATCCCATTCCTTGGCGTGACAACTGTAGTTGCAACCGTGGTGAGTAAGTCATTTTTTTTTATTTTTTAATTTTAAATCTCAATGTGTGATTGATGTATAGTTCTTGATGTAACAATATTTATTATTGAGTTCACAGACATGTTGAGAATATAATTGATATGTTTCTTGGCGGGGGTAAACTATAGTTGCACCATAGTGAAGCTAAATCAATTCTTTTTCTCTCTCTTCGAGTTAAAATTGGAATGCTGAGACTGTGGTGACCCATAACCCTTGGCGAGGCAACTATAGTTGCAGCCCTGTGGGTAATCCTTTCTCTTTGTTTTTGAATTTTAAAATCTCGAATGTAGAATTTGATTATCTGTTTCTAAATGATTACAATATTTTTTATTTCAGTTCACATGACATGTGAGAATGTGATTGATATGTTCTTGACGGGTTAACTATCGTTGCACACATAGTGTGCAAAACCTTCTTTTTCCTCTTTTTGAGTTTAAAATTGGAATGATAGAAATGATAACCCATTCCTTGCTAGGCAAGGTAGTGTAGTCGTGGTAAGCTTATCCCTTCTATTTGTTTTTAATTTAAATCTCAATGCTGGCGAATTTTGATTGTCTAGTTTTCTAGATGTTCCAATATTTATTATTTGAGTTCACATGACTGTTATGATGTGATTAATTGTTTCTGGGCGTGTATACTGTTGTTGTCAACCATAGTGGGCAAACCCCTCTCTTTCTCTCTCATGTTTTTTTTTTTTTTTGGTTGGGGGGGGTTTGTTTTGGTTTTTTGGGGGGGGGGGGGGGGATTTTTTTTTTTTTTTTTTTTTTGAGTTAAAATTGAATGCGAGATGTGATTGACCTGTTTCCTTGGTGAGGCAACTGTAGTAGGTTGCAGCCGTGGTGAGTAATCATTTCTCTTATTTTTAATTTTAAATTTGAATTCTGAGAATTAATTGTCTAGTTTTTAAATGTTATAATATTTTTTATTTGAGTTCACAGGCATATTGAGAATGTAATTACTATGTTTCTTGCGGGGGTAAACTGTAGTTGCAATCACGTTGGCCAATCCTTTCTTCCTCTCTCTTTTGAGTAAAATTAGAATGTGTGTTAGGGGAAGAATGTGATTGACCCATTCCTTGGGCGAGGCCACTAGAGTTACAACCGTGGTTGGGTAAATCTTTTTCTTTTTTTTTTAATTTTAAATTCGAATGCTGATTATTTGAGAATGTGATTGATGGTTTCTTTACATGGTAACTGTACTTGCAGCCCTAGTGGGCAGTCCTTTCCTTTCTCTCTCTCTTTTGAGTTTAAAATTGGAATGGCTAAGATTGTGATTGCCCCATTTCCTGGGCAGACACACTATAATTTGCAGCCGTGGTGGGTAAATCCGATGTCTTTGTTTTTTAATTTTAAATCTCAAATGATGAGAGTGATTGGCCTAGTTTCTAGATGTTCAATATTCTTATTTTAATTACATGACAAGTTGCAATGTATGACGTGTTAAAATTTGAATGATAAGAACGTGCTGACCCATTCCTTGGCTAGTCAAAAAATGTGTAGTTGCAGCCAGTGTGGAGCAAATCCATTCTCTTTATTTTTTTAATTTTAAATCTTGAATGGCTGATAATTTGATTGTTAGTTTCTAGATGTAACCCATAATCCCTTATTTGAGTTACATGACATGTTGAGAATGTGATTGATATGTTTCATGGCGGAGGTAACTGTAGTTGCAGGCCATAATGGGCAATCTTTTCTTCTCTTTTGAGTTTAAATTGGAATGCTTTGAATGTAATTTACCCATCATTGCGAGGCAACTGTAGTTGCAGCCGTGGAAGGTAATCCTTTTTGTTGTTTTTTAAATTTAAAATCTCAAATGCTAAGATTTAGACTGTCTAGTTTCTCGGGCGATGTTAAAATATTTTTTATTGAGTTCACATGAACATGTTGCGAATGTGAATGATACGTTTCTTTGGCGGGGTAACTGTAGTTGTACTATATGGGGCCAACCTTTTTTTCTCTCTCTCCTTTTGAGTTTAAAATTGGAATTCTAAGAATGTGATTATTCCCATTCTTGGCGTGACAACTGTAGTTGCAACCTTGGTGAGTAAGTCATTTTTTTTTATTTTTTAAATTTTAAATCTCGACATGTTGTGAATTTGATTGTCTAGTTTCTTGATTTGTGTAACAATATTATTATTTGAGTTCACATGGACATGTGAGAATATAAGTCTGATTATGTTCTTGCAGGGCGGGGGTAACTATAGTTGCCACCCAAGTGAGCTAATCAATTCTTTTCTACTCTCTATGTCGGAGTTTGGTAGACAATGGAAGCTGCTGAGACTGGGGGGTTGACCCATCATACCTTGGCGACGCGCAAACTATAGTTGCGCCCGGTGGGTAGGTAACTCCAGTTTCTCTTTGTTTTTGAAGTTTTAATCTCGAATGCTGAGAATTTGATTTATCTAGTTCATCAGAAATGTTACAATATTTATTGAGTTAGATATTGACCAGATTGAGAATGTGATTGATATGTTTTATGACGGGTAACTATAGTTGCCCCATTATGTGTGACCAAAAACCTTTTCTTTTTTCCTCTCTTATGATTGTTTGTAAATTGAATGATACCAGAAAGTGATTCAACGATTCCTTGGTAGGCAAGGTGTACTGTGTAAGGTGTAGTCGTGGTAGGCTATCCATTCTATTTGTTTTTAATTTTAAAATCTCAACTGCATGCGACAATTTGATTGTCTTCTAGTTTCAGATGTGACAAAATATTTATTATTTGAGGTCACAGGACCTGTTAGAATGTGATTAATTGGTTTTATGGGCGGTTATAAATGTTGTTGGCCAACCCATAGTGGGCAAAACCCTATCTTTCGCTCTCCTTTTGAGTTAAAATTGAAATGCGAAGAATTGTTGATTGACCTGTTCCTTGGCGAGGCAAACTGTAGTAGGTTGCAAGCCCGTGGTGAGTAAAGCAGTAAACATTTCTCTTTATTTTTTAATTTTAAATTTTGGAATTCTGAGAATTTAATGTTCGTTTTTAAATGTTATAATATTTTTATTGATCACAGGCCATATGAGAAATGTAATTACTAAGTTTCTTGACGGGTGGTAACTGGAGTTGACAGCCAAGTTGGCCAATCCTTTCTTTCTCCTCTTTTGAGTTTAAAAATTAGAAGTTAAGAATGTGATTGACACATGTCCTTGGCGACCCCCGGCAACTATGTCAACCGTGGTGGGCGGTAAATTCTTTTTCTTTTTTTTTAATTTTAAATATCGAATGCTGATTATTTGAGAATGTGAGGGATATGTTCTTGACAGCCGGTAAAATTTACTTGCAGCCATAGTGGGCAGGTCACTTCTTTCTCTCTCTCTTTTGAGTTTAAAATTGGAATGCTAAGAATGTGATTGCCCCATTCCTCTGGCGAGACAAACTATATTTGACAGCAGTGGTGGGGTAAATCCTACCTGGGTCTTTGTTTCATTTTAAATCTCAAATGATGAGAATTTGATTGCCTAGTTTCTAGATGTTAGCAATTTTTCTTATTTGATGTTCACATGACAAGTTGAGAAGTATTGACGTGTTAAAATTGAATGATAAGACAGTGACTTGACCCATTCCTTGGCTAGGCAAGGGTAGTGGCAGCCAGTGAGTGGGCAAAATCCATTCTCTTTTATTTTTAATTTTCAATCTTGAATTGCTGATAATTTGATTGTTTAGTTTTCTAGATGTAACCAATAATCA
>CM018912.1:7386395-7388895 GCA_009663005.1 Actinidia chinensis | reverse complement strand
TTGTTTGAACAGGCGGTTTGAGTTTTTGGTCATATTGGACCGGTGAAGGTTTCCTCCAAACGATTGGAGTTGCCCGCATACCGTTTCGATTCAAAGGGTCAATCTCTCCGCTAAGGCGTTGCCCTCACCATCTGAGTATAGCAAGTGTTATACATTTATGGTGATATGTCTAGAGTATTTACCTTTCTGGTTATCGATATTGTGAAGATCTATACCTATATGTGGTTGATCAAATTTTCAGACAACATGTCGACTAATGCTGTTGAAACAAGCACTCAAGTTCAGTTTCTGGGAAGAACTGCTGCGCCAACCCATGTGTTCCAACAATTCCGATGGCTCATGTGGACAAACCAGAAAAGTTTGGTGGGGTGATTTCAAGGAGAGGGTGCCAGAAGATGATGTTCTATCTTACGACGCTAAATCTCGATGGATGCTGAACTGAAAGCTCCAGTTGTGGTGAAAATGAGATGGATAGTCAGAAAGGTGATTGCAAGAGATCACCGGAAAAATGCTGACTATCTGTGGAAGAATTTATATTCTCAATGCCCTAGAGGATATCTTTGTTACGGTGGTACATGATATGGAAATCTTGCTAAGGAGCTGTGGGAGTCCTTTAGACAGAAATACAGATCGAAGGGAGCAGTTCCAAGAAGGTCATGTTGGCCGGTTTCTAGACTATGTTAATACTGGACACGAGATCGGTAACGGATCAGTTCCAAGAGCTCCAGGTTCTCATAAATGAAATCCAAAGCAGAATGAATGCTTGAGTGAGGCATTTCTAGTGGCTGAGTCACCACAAGCTCCCAGAGACATGGAAAGAGTTCAAGAGCATCTCATATTCAAGAAAAAGGAGATGACCTTGGAGGCTCTTTTCTTCAAGATCATGTTGAGGAGGAAAATAGGGCAGAAACAAAGGTGTCAAAACCCTCCTACATGGCCAAGGGGCTAACATAATGGAGCCTGGTCAGTCCTCAAAGACAAAGAAGTCTAAAGAAAAGTGGCAAATTAAAAAGAAGGCAAGAGTGTCAAACCTTTAGGACCCAAAAAGGGCGATTACCAAAAAGGGCGATTAACAAGTTTCGGGTACATGCTTCAACTGTAACAGTTTGGGCATTGTGCTTCTGAGTGCAGAAACCCAATGCAACCTCGAGCTCATGCACATATGATGAGGTAATCACGGCGGTGGTAGATGATATCAACCTCTCAGCAATGGTTTCTGAAGGAACATGTGGGGTCAAACCATAAGAATGTGTGGATAGATACTGGGCTACCTCGCCATGTCTGTTGTGATAGACGTATGTTCAAATAACCCTCGAGCCAGCAGCAAATGGTAGAAGTTTTTTTGGGAAATTCAGCCACCTCCGACGTTGCGGGATCGAAAAATGGTCTTGAAAATGACTTCAGGAAAAGAGCTGACTTGAACATGTGTTATTTGGCCTGAAATCCAGAAGAATCTGGTGTATGACTCTCTGTTGAGCAGACATGGCTTTCGTATGGTTTTGAGGCAGATAGAGTTACTATGTCAAAGGCTGGCATGTATGTTTTTAAGGAAAAGGTTATAGACTGATGGTCTATTCAAAATGTAATGTAATGATGTAATCCCCTACAATTAATAAGAAGAAAATTCTCAGTTGTTTATGTGCTTAAGTCTTCCATTTTGTGGATGGTAGACAGGACATGTTAATATAATTCTATACGTAAAACTAATAACTAGAAACATTCTAGCATTCCAAATTGATCAAAATCACAGTGTGAGACTTGTGTTGCAGCAAAGTTAACTAGGTCTTATTTCATTCGATTGAAGAATACCGAACATGGGTTTAATTCACACTGATGTGTGTGATTATGAAGTATGTTCAAAACCCCAGCTAACAAAGTATTTATTTACATGCATTGATGATTGTACGAAATACTGTTGTGTCGTATTGCTAAAGAGCAAGGATGAGCGCTAGTTGGACACAAATCATTCTCAGAAGAATGAGTAGAAAAATCAAACTTAGCAAGAAATTAAATGGTGCGAAGTGACCAAGGTGGTGAATATGGAATCACCGTTTGGTGGATCTGTGGAGAACACGGATATCTATCAAAACGAGGCAACATCATTCTCCTCAACAGAATGGAACTGCTGAACGAAAAGATCGTACCCTAAAAAATATGATAAATGCTATGTTGATAAGTTCTGGATGCCTAAGAAACATGTTGGGGTGAAGATTCTTACTGCCAACTATATCTTGAATATAGTGCCTCGCAAGAAATTGGATAAATTACCCGTATGAGTTATTTAAGGCTAGGAGTACCTACTTATAACTTTACGTACGGGGGTGTCTTGCGAAGGTGGCCATACCTCTCTTAAGAAGAAAAAGATTGGTCCACAAAACTGTTTGATTGTGTGTTCAATCGGTTATGCACAAATAGTAGTGCATATCGATTTTTTGTGTATGGTTGTAATACGCAGAATTCACAAGCAACCTACATGAGTCTAGGCATCGTCGTTCTTTGA
>CM018912.1:7361395-7368895 GCA_009663005.1 Actinidia chinensis | reverse complement strand
GATAAATATCGGTTAGAACAAACCCACAACTTGATCAAAGAGGGTCGGTCTTGAGAATTTAAGGTCCTAGGCAAATCTACAGATATAGCATATATCATTGTCCACCGATAGTATAGTTAAAGTAATTATTATTTAATAATATTTTTAAATACTTTGTATTGTAAGTTTTTGAAGAAATAGGGGACCATTTTTCAAAAAAAAATTGAGGCTCAAGACTGCCTTATCAAATTATGATGAGATGTGAGACCGCCCGTGACCAACCATGCCACAGTTGGTTATGTCTCCAAAACCAAAAGCAAAGATGGCCAACCTTATCCCTTGCTCTATGACTCCATTATGAGTCCACCAAAAAGGGAACAAACACTTAATTACTCCATATATTTTTTTGGTTCCTCGTAATGATGGGCAGTCTTAATTTTTACTAACAACCATTGACGTTAAAGGGTGTTTTATGTATTAACCTGAACCTCCGGTTAGTATAAAATAGACAAAATTTGTACAAGTTTCAAACCTCCGGAGAGGTCACATTATTTCTTTCAAACTCCGGTTGTTTTGTGTATTAACCCGAAAACTAGGGTGGTCAGGGTATTTCACCCTTAAAATACGTTATTTTGATTCTACTAATTAAAATTATTTTATTAATTTTTTAAAAAAATTAAAAAAAATATTCAAAATATTTAAATATTATTTAAATAATGATTTTAAATAAAAAATAATATATAGAATCAAAACTGATTAACTATTTTTAATAATGATTTCAATAAAAAAAAAAACTAACAGATGGAATCAAACTAACATGAATATCATTTCTGTTAGCTTTTTTTTAAAAAATAAATAAATAATTCAAATTAATAAAATTAAATCAAAATGATGGCCATTTTGATGAGTTAATAAAAAATTAGTGAGGTAACCCAATGTGGCTCCACTTATTTTAAGTTAAAATGTGTCAACTTTCTAATTAATGGAAGGGAGGATTTCCATTATAACATGGATTCCTTGGAGAAAGAAAAGGGAAAGGGAAAATTTGAATCCCAACAGGAAAATATTAGACAACAAATAAAGATCATGTCGATCGCTTCATATCCTAGTCATACTGTATATTCTACGATTTACTTGAAAAATACGTGAGGGGCCAACGCAGATAAAAAAATAAAATAAAACTAGTAAAGAGCATAGTCCTGCAAGTAATTATTACACATGTACTGATACAACCCTTATCATTGTTGTTTACTGGCAAAAGAAATATTGATAGCTAGTTATTCGAACATGTAATGATACAACCTTAGCATCGTGAAGGTTTTTCAGTCTGGGTTTGATTCTGACTGTAATATTTTTATCTTGCGTTGTCCCCTCATGCTACTATCAGGAAATCGCATAATATAGGCAGTAGACTAGGATTGAAGTCGATCCACATGATCTTTATTTTGTTTCCTAATATTTTCTGTTGGGATGCAAACTAGTAAAGATCATAGTCCTGCAAGTAATTATTACAACATGTAATGATACAACCTTATCATTGTTGTTTACTGGCAAAAGAAAAGTTGATAGCTAGTTATTCTAACATGTAATGATACAACCTTATGCACGTGAAGGTTTCGTCTGGGTTGATTCTGATCTGTAATATTTTTATCTTGCGTTGGACCCTCAATGCTACTATCAAGTTAAATCGCATAATTATATAGCAGATGATAGGATATGAAGTCGATCCACATGATCTTATGTTGTCTAATATTTTCATGTTGGATTCAAACATAGTAAAGATCATAGTCCTGCAAGTAAGGTAATTACACATGTAATGAGACAACAACCTTATCATATGTTTGTTTACTGACAAAAACAGAAATTGATACTGGGGGGGGAGTTAATTCTAAACATTTAGATGATACAACCTTCTCAGCGTTGAAGGTTTCAGTCTGGGTTTGATTCTGATCTGTCTAATATTTTTTACTGAGTTGGCCCCCTTCTCAATGTACTATCAAGTAATCCGCATACATATTAGCAGTATCTGACTCGAGGCTATGAAGCGATCCACATGATATTTATTGTTGTTAATATTTTCTGTTGGGATTCAAACTAGTAAAGATCATTAGTCCGGCAAGTAATTATTACAAATGTACTGATACAACCTTATCATTGTTGTTTACGACAAGAAAAGACTTATAGCTAGGTATTCTAACTGTAATGATAAACCCAAACCTTAGCATCGTAACGGTTTCAGTCGGGGTTTGATTCTGATCTGTAATATTAATATTGTGTTGGATGAAGAGAATTTTTTTATTAATAGTTATTTTTGTTATAAATGTGTTCCATCACCGTTTGTATACTGTCACGGATAATTTAGTGCAGTGGACCAATCGCGCGTTATTCATTTTTATAATAAAATAGGAATTTTAATTTACTTAATTTTTTTACCGGACCTCATTAGGCCACGTTCAACCTCGTGTTCCACATTTTTAGGAAAATTACACTGACCCTCTTGAAAGTTTCTTAAAATTATATTCATTTTTCCTATAGTTTTTAAAATATTACAAACCCTTTTTACTTTTGACCTTATTAGTTTTCAAACTATTATCAGGATTCTCCTTTAATATTTTGGCAAACATAACAAGATTCTTTTTTATTTAGAACTTTTATATTTCTTTCCTCAATACACCAATTAAAATAAAAAGAATTGTGTCGCTAAAAAAACCCCGAGTGATCTTTAGTGATTGTGACAAAATAAATCTTCTTAATTTAATATTTTTTTAATAAATATTATTTTTTTATGACCAATTTTTGTGTATTGATTCGGTTAAATTTGATAACAAAAATTAATTTTTAAGTATGTTTAGATTAGGAGAACTTAAAAAAATCTATGTAGATTAATTTTTTACAATAATTTTATTTATTGATAAAAAGTAAAGATGTAGTAGTTTACGAATAAATGGTGATTTTTTGAGAAATAAATAAATAAATAATTTTTTTTTTGTTGTGATTTTGTTAACTTTGATAACAAAGTTTATTTTTTAATTACGTTTGGATTAGGAAAAATTAAAAAGTAAATTGTTTGGATTCTTTTTTAATTAAATATTTATAAATAAAAAGTAAATATAGGGTAGTTAATTAGTGTATTGAGAAAAAAAAATCATGAAACCCTAAATCTAAGGATAATCTTATTTTTTTTGTTAAAAATTAATTTCAGAAAGAATTTTAATTTCAAAAGTAAGGGAGGTAAGGGGAATTTTCAATTTTATCATATTTGTGAGAAATCTTAAGTGAAGTGAGTGAACTTTGCTTTATTTTTAATTATACATATTTTTTAATAAGTTATGGCATTTAATTTTTGTTTAATTTAAAAAATAATTCCAGGTAAAATAAAATTTGGTTATGAAAATATAATTTGGAAGTGAATGAAAATGTGTGAAATGATTACATTTTTAAAGCAAATTATATTTAGTTGACAAATAATTTATTATTTTAATATAAATGGTAAAACTAAAACAAGTTACATAATTATGAAGAATTGAATTTATTTGTGACAACTTATCATATAGTATTACTCATTGAATATATTATTAAAATGTTACGATCGGTTCTGTAGTAATATATGAATAGGTTTACCGTGGGTGTATGGGTGTATCTTAAAAATAATTAAAATAGTTCATTCACATTAATATGTCGTAAAATTTGATGACTTTTTGGGATAAATAAAAATAATTTTGTTTTTGTATAATCGTTGTGGTCAAGGACAGACCTAGGGATAAATAAAAATAATTTTGTTTTAGTTATAATCGTTGTGGTCAGGGACAGACCTAAGCATCGACAGTAGGGGGCCATGACCCCCCTACTTCTGCCATAATCCCCTAGTATACTATTTACCCCTTTTATATATTTTACATAAATACAATATGACTCCCCTAGTTAGTTCAACTTTTATATTTTGACCCCTCTTAAAAGATGAAACCCTAATTCCGTCCCTGATTGTGGTGAATATTACGATCTATTGTAATAATGTTATACATGAGTCATCATATACACTATTTTTAGATATATGTACTGTAGATGCTCTTGCATAATATAATACCTGTTAATTTGTATAAATAATGTTTATAAGCATTAAAATAGCATAGAAAAATTTCATACAACAATTTGAGTCATTTGACACGAAATTGAAATGAAACCACATCCATTCAATGTCATCTCACACAAGAAATTGAAATGAAAGGTCTATATTGTGACATTCTAAGAAACCATATTTATTCTGTTGAGTCCAGCCCATTGGATGAGTCAGTCAGTAGCAAGTCCAAGCCCGATTGGAGTTCATATGAGTGCCATGTGACGGTGAAAAAACTCTCGAGTTATCTGAGAACTCTTGAAGAGTCGTTATCTTTTGTTTCCTAGAGAGATTTAGGATAATGATTAGGTATTCTGGTAGGAGTCCCCCACCTCCTTCTCTTGGTCTATAAAAGGGATTGGTTTAGGGTGCTTAGATTTTTTACGTGTGCGTTGTGTGGGGCTGAGAGCAGAATTGCCGTGAGGTGAGATTGAGAGGCCAACGACAGAGAGAGATTGTGAGAGAGGGTGTGAGTTGAGCGATCGAGTCTCCTACGTTGTAATCCATGCGTTCGAATAGTTGGATTGGTGATTTCTCTCCGGGACATAGGGCATGTTGGCCGACGAACCACGTAAATCATTTTTGTTCTTTGTATCGTGGTGTGATCCGTAAGTTAGTTTTGAGCACAACAATTGGATCAGAGAATTAGGTGGAGGCGATTCGGAGCCCAGGTCGAAATTCGCGTGTCTGAGAAAGTGCTCAAATTAATTTCTAATTGATAAGGTTATTATTCCTCTCGTCGAAACGAAATTTCAGCACCAAATGTGTTAAAAACGGAGTCCGAGCGCGCCCTCACGTGCCGTTTGAATATCGGCCGAGTGAGGTCAGTCTCAGCCAAGCGGCCCAGGGAGGGCCCACGCGCTTGCCACGTGCACGGAGGAGGACCCACGCGTCCACACGCGCCAGGATGCGGCCCACAGTGGGGAGGGTTTGCAGGGTTACCTCAGTGAGAAGTGCAGGCACTTCGGTGTGGAGGTGTACACTTCGGTGGGAAGTGGAGTTAGCCGTTGGAGAGGTTAAGGTACTCGGATGCTGTCTTGCAGTCTTATGGGGGAGCTGGATCAGAAGCTGTCAAGAAGGACAACTTGAAGACATCGGAATTACCCTCCAGTGGGCTGGAGGGGGAGCATTGTTGAGTCCAGCCCATCGGATGAGTCCAAGTCCAAGTAGCAAGGCCCAAGCACGATTGGGAGTTCAGTTCATATAGAGTGTCCATGTGACGGTGTGAAACTCTCGAGTGATTCTAGAACTCTTGGAGAGTCTTTTATCTTTTTGTTTTTCCTTAGATAGATTAGGGATAATGATTAGGTATTCTAGTAGGAGTCCACCACCTCCTTCCTTAGTCTATAAAAGGGATGGTAGGGGCTTAGATTTTCTACGTGCGTAGTGTGTGGCTGAGAGCAAGCTTGCCATGAGGTGAGATTTGAGAGGCAAGACAGCGGAGATGTGAGAGGAGAGAGGGTTGTAAGTTGAGCGATCGAGTCTCCTCCGTTGTAATCCATTCGTTCGATAGGGATAGTGATTCTCTCCGTGGGAACATAGGCATGGTTGGCGCCCGAAACCACGTAAAGCTTTATTGTCTTTTGATGTTTGTGGATCAGTAATTAGTTTTGAGCACAACCGTTCAATGTACTTTACACAAGAAAAGTAAAATGAAAGGATAAACCCTCACGATTATGGGAGTTGAAGGATGGAAGGAGATGAGAGAAGAGGACGGGAGGCGGAGGGAGGTTTGCTTGAACCGACACAATGAGTGAGGTTTCATTTGTGGAGAAGGATCTAGTGTGGGTTTGGTATTTTAGCTTTATAGGAGATGCACACTTGTCGAACCATGAGTGGCCCAACAAATTGAATGATAAAAGGGACGGAGCATTTAAGCCCCACCACCTTTCCTTTTTGAGTGAGAGAAAAACAGAGTTCAGCCATGAATCTCTTCTTTTTTTTTTCCTGATGAACCTCTATGATGAGCTGAAATAAATCTTTCGATCAATTTTAAGGAAACAAATTAAGATATATATACATATGTGTGTATATATTACTCAACTCAGTGAATATGATAGCATCAAATATAATATGAATGCAATTTAGAATGGAGAGAGGGAGACACAAGGGATTACCTTGTTTCCTAATTCTTTCACCCCTATAGAGAGAGTATTTTTTTAGATAGAGAAAAACAGAGTTCAGCCATGAATCTCTCTCTTCTTTTTTTCCTGAAACAGAGTTCAGCCATGAATCTCTTTTCTTTTTTCCTGATGAACCCCTAGATGAGTTGAATAAATCTTTCAATCAATTTCAAGGAAAAAAATAAGATATATATTTTAAGGGGATAAAATATATAATGATAGCTTTAGGCCTTGTTAAGGCTTGGCATTTCCGCCAAGCTATCGCTATGAAGCAAACTCGGTGGTCTATGCGCTAAAACTCGGTGCAAATACTACTGAATATAGACATTGTCCGAGCTAAGGCTACCAGTACTCCCGAGCTATCGCTATTTAGTAAGTTCGGAAGAGTAACCGCGCTAGAGTTTGGACAAGGGACAATGGTCGGCGGTAATCCCGATGGATGTTAGGGGACAGAACGTATCTTGCATATCGAAGCTTCTTCTGACAGCCCCCATGCCCGGATCGAGACGTCAGCATCATGAGGACAGGCTATCATCCAGGCCCTAAGAGCATGGTTGGGTCAACTGCCTACACATTGACATAGCAGTCGACGCGTCTAGGCACGCATCGAACTGCAGTTTGTCCAATGACACGACAGTTAGCACGACAAAACGTGCGTCAAGCTGTGCCATATAAATCAATCTTTATTTCTCTAAAGAGGTATGGGAATTCACCCCTGGAGATATATACCCCTGGAGATATATACCCCTCTCTATATATATTTTTCAGTCATCTAACTTGATTGTCGAAGAGCCAATTCTCGGAAACAGTTCCGGCGTCCGATCTCACTTTTTTTGTGTCGCGGCTAGGCCCTCGCTGATTAAATACTGACTGCAGTCACCCGCACCACTACAGGACCACCGCAGGTATCTATTTTCGATTTCTTTTCTCTTATCTATCAAACTCACACTCCACATATATACATCTATATCTATATATACATATGTGTGTATATATTACTCAACTCGGTAAATATGATAGCATCAAATATAATATGAACGCAATTTAGAATAGAGAGAGGAAGTCACAAGGAGTTACATAATTCGACTATGAATAGTCTACGTTTAAAGAAGAGATCAGTTCACGAGAGAGAGATCAATAATACTATATTACCCAATTTAATGAATACGAAGTACATTATTCTATTTATAAAACTCTAGAGACAATATAAATTTTATTATAATTATCTTATAACCGAATTCGTCAGAATCCTTTTTATCTTTATTTCTAAGACATGGATATATG
>CM018912.1:7348895-7358895 GCA_009663005.1 Actinidia chinensis | reverse complement strand
TATTTTGAGGGGGGAAATGTGAGAATTATTTTACTGTTTTTTTTTTTTTTTTTTTTGTGATTGAGGGGTCTAGAAAACACAAATCTGAGCCACCATTCTCCAAAATATCCAGTCTCTTATTCAATTGATTCTGACGACCAAAGTAAGCATTGGGCATTTCAGTGTGAATGTGACTCTACGTTGGGCGAAACTGCCTTGGCCCACACCAAAAAGTATTCCAAGTGGGGTCCTAAAGGCCATCCCATTACCAAGGAGCTTATCTCTATTTTGAAAATTTAAAAATAAATTTAACAAAATGATATTTACTTAAATATTAGTTGAGTTATCTATATTATAAATCAAAACTTATTTTAAATCTTAAATTTATTTCTCGTTATTTTCGGTTGAAATTCATTTGTATTAATCCAATAACTAAAATTTAACTTAAGATTATTTTTTTCTCCCAAAACTATTATTTTTTTTTTCAAAAGGTGTGGTACCAACATAGATTCTTATCCAATGAACAAAAATTTTTTAAAAATAGTTATATATTTTATCCATTGAATTATTTTTTGGAGTGGCTAAGAGAGTCTTAAGATACATCTAAGGTACACTTAATTTTGACATTTCATATGAAAAGAATGTTGAACCAAAGTTGATTGGGCTTTGTAATAGTGATTGGGCCGGATGTATTGATGATATGAAAAACACTCCCAATATGCTTTCCGTGGCACAATCTTTTGTCGGGTGGCCGATTTGTTCGGCATCATGGCAAAGCATCGGCTTAAGGGAGAATCTTGGCGGATGCTGGTGAGATTCAAGATGAAGCTACCATTCTTTTGTGTGATACAAGTCCGCTATTGCTATGGCTAATAATCCCGTCTACCATAGACGCACCAAACACACGTTGGCATCAAGCATCATTTTATTGGGAGGCCATGAATGATGATAAGATTCAATTCAAATATTGCCACACCAAGACCAAGTAGCGGACATCTTCACCAAAACTCTTTCAAGAGACAAGTTTCAATATCTTAGTAAAATATTAGTTGTGACTCAACAAGGCATCAAGGGAGAGTGTTAAATTAATGTCATGTGTTGGTGATTATTAATTTTGTCAAAATGTAATGTCCTTTATTGTTCTTTAGTTATGCTTCTAGAAGAGGTTATACAGGATCAATGGGCTGAGTTATGGGGGATTATTTCCCATTTATGCTTTATTCAAATGCTAGGGAAGAAAGAGAGAAGAGCAGCCTCTATTTTTGTGTTCTCACAGTCGCAGCTTCTGCCTCTGTTTTTGTGTTCTCAGCAGGCGCAGCTCTACCTCTGTTTTTCTTCTAGAGCAACCCTTCTTTGTTGGTTTTTGCTTTGGTTTCTCCCAAAAAATTACCAAGTAAGGAAGGAAGCTAATGCTAACATGATCAGACAACAATATATTACCTGCCACCATATGTAGAAGTAGCCGTTAGTCACCATACATCGGCCACCGACTCAAATCTCTGTATTTTGGCCTTTGATTTCTTCACAACTCCATTGCGTATTCCCATGGGGAATAGAAATCGTTTCCAGCCATGGAACTGCCAGCAAAAAGGCAAAGACAGGCCATAGTATTCCTTGAGGTGTGTGCAGGTCTACTGGCTGTTGGAAGCCAGCCAATGAAGCCCATAGATCAAAGCCCAAGCCCAAGTGTGGAGGCACCCAAGGCCCATGAACACCCAATCCAAGCCAACGGCCCAACCTTGCCCAACCTGACCAAAATCTCTTCTAGAAGCAGCCTCCAATTTGGTTAAGGTTTGGTAGGAGGACTTGTCTCTGATTGAAGATGAGGGAAGAAAAGAGGAAGGACGGGGAGGAAGAAAAGAGGCAGAGAGAGAAGAATGGCTGCTGAAAATGTTCAAAAATGGGGGCCGATCTTCGTATTTAAAGGCTCCGTTGAGAGAGCAAAGAGTGTGGAGTGGGCAGCAGGAGTGAGGAAGAGGGCAGTAATAGATTGATGTGAGTGCCTGTGGAAAAGCTCTTGATGTGAGTGAAGAGAGCAAGACTGAGAGATAGAGAGGTGAGGTGCAGTGAGGAGTGTTGAATCTCCTATTTGGTAGTATTGTAATTCATTTCTGATAGTGAATTAAACAGATCCTCTCCGTTGGACGTAGGCATTGTGGCCGACAACAGTAAACTTTGTCTTGGGTTTTTGGGGTGTGGTTGATGTTGGTTAGAGTGACTACTGGTAACTCGTTTGGGGCACAACAATGGTATCAGAGCAAGTTCGAGTCACGGAGTACCACCGGAGTACATCTTTGAATTCTGACCAAATATCGAATGCTCAAAAACTGAGATTTGAGGCATACCATACTCTTCGTCTCGTCGATACGAAGCTACAGCACCAGATGAACGGAGCAAATCGGACTCCAACGAGCCCTTCACGCGCCGACGTTTGAAGGTCGGAGAGTCAGGATCAGCGGCCCACACGCGCCCGAGAGGTTGAAGACGCCTGAGATTCACGCTCCACGGCGCCACGCGCGCAGCACGCGCCCGAGAGGGCCTGACGCGCCTCGCGCCAACCGAACGCGCTGCCACGGTGTCCTCACGCGTCTCACGTCGTGCCTGCAAAGCAGGGCCACGCGAGTGGCGAGGGCAACTAGCAGCCAGGACGATCAAGCGCACCGCACGCGCCTACACAGTCCAGCGATTGGCGGCAAACTCGCGGGAACGGCCGGCCACTCGACGAAGCCGATCACAAGTCCACGAACCCAGCCACGTCAGCTAGGCAGTACACGAGCCTTGAGGGACCTGCGTCGCGCGTGAGCCGCGCCAAGCCGCGCCTAATCCGCGCGGGAGCGAGCCGGTTTGGTCAAATCTTGAGCCGTTTGGACCAGTTGACCGCCGCCCAGCTGACCGCCGCCGACTGACAGGTATCTGGTAAACGTTGGGGGACCGTTGACACAGCCGTTGACCTGAAAAGTGAAAATTAACTTTTGGTCCAGAACTTTCTGATATTTTCAAATTTGGTCCCGATGCAAGGTTGGGAAATTTCAATTGAGGCCCCTGGAGTTTTGGAAATTGCAATGAATTGGGTCCCTGGAAAAATTGAATTTTTCAATTTTTAGTCCCTAAAGTTTCAATTTATTCACGTTGGTCAAGAAAGTGTCTGATTTTTGACGGAAAGCCTGTTATTCTGGTTTTTCTCGGAGTTCCGGATCCATCCGCAGGGTCGGATGTTCGAAAGATTTTTGCTTCTATTATAGAGAGTAATCTGACGGAGACTAATGGGAGCTATGATCATGCTTTCACCCCCCCCCGCTACAAATTACGCTCTATGGAAACGAGGATGGCAGACATCATTCTGCAAGATTTGCATGATCCTTTAGAGAATAGGAGAAAAAAAACGGCAAAAGAAGGATGAGGAGTGGACGAAGATGAACAGCAAAAAAAAAAAAAAAAAAAAAAAAAAAACAATCGGGCTAATCAGACAGTGCATTGGACAGCGAGGTGTTCACACGTAGCACACGAGACGAGTGCTTTAATGATCTATGGGACCAAATGCGAGATGACTGTAACAGGCGAAGACATCTCGAACAAGGCCTATTGATGAGGAGGCTTGTGAATCTGAAAACTGAAGAGAGGGACAGTGGCGGAAACATACGAGCGAGTTCAAAATTTGGTAAACCAGTTGGCCAGTATAGACTACATTGACGATGAAATGCAGGCCTCTACTGCTTCTGAGTTCTTTACCAGAAAGTGCGGAGACATGTGGTTTTCTCAGTAATTCCGAGCAGGATGGGAAGTTGACTTTGAGTAAAGTCAAGGACGCCCTATTCAACGAAGAAGCACGGAAGAAAGAAGATGAGGCATGACAGAGCGAAAAGGTCGCAGGCCATAATCTCAGACGGAAGAAGGGAAAGAGGCGAGGTCACCAGAGGAATAATGGAGAGGACGACCGAGGTCACAATCAAGGGGTCGCAGTTTTAAGTGTTTTTTCTGTGCCAAGAAGGGCATATGAAGAGGGAAGTGCCCAAAGTATCAAGCCACAGATTCAGTCTTCCGAGACAGCACGGCATCAGTCATGACAGATTCAGTTAATGATGCATTCCTAGTATCATGGCAGATGAGATCCAGAGGGTATTGGATTCAGAAAGTGGCCTACCATTTGTGTCGAGACAGGAGCTGTTCTCTACATACGCAACATGCGAGGACTTGTAAGGATGGCGAACAAAACGACGAACAAAGTTGTTGGCAAGGGCACAGTACGGTCGCATGGCAGACGGAGGTCTGTGACGTGACCGCGGTACGGCTGTTCCAAACTAAGGAAGAATTTGTTCCATCGGAATGTTAGATTCAATGGGTTGACAGCGATGCCAGCTACCGGGAGGAATCTTGAGACATTTCAAGGGAAACAAAGAGATGCTGAGGGGAAGGAAGATCAAAGGATATACGATGGAGGGGAATGTCCGGAAGGAAGAAGAGCTGTCACGCATGGGTCCAGTGATTAGAAGGGAAGAATGGACAAAAGGAAAGCAACAGGTGCACACAGGACAAACAAAGCATAAAGCGAAGAGACACCTGTAGGAGCCAGGTGGTACGCAAGGGAGCTTTGAGACAAGTGCGGGAAATCTGACCAGAAAAAGACCAGTGCAAGACCAGGCAGGATGTTCATAGAAAAGGTACAGAGGGAGGAGACAAGTCAATTCTGAAGAGTTGTAAATCGACAGGCGCGACGTAGCCGGAAACGAGTCTTCCCTTTTGCTCTCGATTGATTAGTGGCAGTGATTCTTCACATGTGTTACACAAGGGAGCGAGAAGAGAGAGCAACGAAAAACTCGCAAAGTGATGTAACTTGCGGAGCTCTCCGGTGAGGGGGAGCAGGTACTAAGGAGAAGGTGCAGGCACTTAGTCTGGAAGTGCATTGCCCATTGATGAGGCAACAGATATATAGGACAGTCTTGTAGATATTACGGGGGAGCTGGATCAGATTACCCTCCAAGTGGCTGGAGGGGGAGATTGTTGGAAGTCCAGCCCAATGAAGCCATAGGATCAAAGCCCAAGGTGGGAGGACCAAGCCATGAAACCCAACCAAGCCCAAGGACAAAGCTTGTCCAAGGCCTAAGCCTGGCCAATCTACCAAAATCTCTTCTAGAAGCAGCCTCCAATTGGTACGTTTGTCAGAGACTTTGTCCTGATTGAAGCGGCGGAGAAAAGATAGACAGGGGAGGAAGAAAAGAATGGCAGAGAGAGAAGAGCTGCTGAAAATGTCAACAATGGGGCCCGATCTTCTCTATTAAAGGCTCCGTTTGAGAGACAAAGAGTGTGGAAGTGGGAGAGAGTGAGAAGGGCAGTATAGATTGATGAGTGCTGTGAGTGAAGAGAGCAAGACTGAGACGAAGAGAGGTGAGGAGTTAGTGTGATCTCCTCCTTTGTATTTATTGTAATTCATTTTGATAGTGAATTAACAGATCCTCTCCGTGGACGTATGCATGTTGGCGAACCACGTAAATCTTGTCTTGGGGTGTGGTTGATGTTGGTAGAGTGACTGGTAAATCGTTTTGGGCAAACACTTCCATGTACGTTAAACAAGTTGGAGTCAGAAACTTGATCAAAATTGTAGAATTTTAAAAAATGTAGGACATATTACTAATATTTTATAGGGCTAAAAATTATAGACTTAAGTTTCAAACCGATTAAAATGTCAAAAATTTTATATTCAGCAATGCTAGGAATTGTAGAAATTAGATAAAAAAAAAAAGTATGGGTCAAATAGATCTATGGATATTATATTATGGGATAATTGTATATTTTTTTTCACAAATGAGTCAATTGATCCCACTTTTACAAGTGTGGCTGTGCCAATGATGTGACTATGCACGCGGATGCAAACCGTGTCATTGAGGTCTAGCGCGCCACGTGGAGCCGTCCATAACATGTAGTCAGGACGTAGAATATGGAACTTATTGAAACGATGGTTTTTGGGAAAGAACGTCGTCGAATGGCTCTTATTCCTCGGGACTGAAGGAAATACTTGCAGATCGTGTTTTTGTTGTTGTCCGTGGATGGGTGGGTTCGATCACTTGCTCATATTCGTAATACTGAATCTGATGGAGGAGGTTTGTCTTGCAAGCTTGGCCCCTGGCACAGAAGGTGCATTTCCAACTCTGCGGTCAGGAATTGGGACCAACCCGGCTAAATCACTCATCGTGTGTTTCGGCGAGGGCAAAGGCCAATCTAATCTACGCTCTTCTAAAACGAGTCACCACCTGCTTCCACACCAAAAACAAAAAAAAGACAAAAACACCAAAACAATTAATTCATACTTTGCCAGAAATCACCAGATCTATCTCTCGAGATTTGATATTAAAATCATATTTATGGTAATTTAAAGTTAGTTTTATCATTATCTAGAATGTAAATCGGACTTGTCCAATCTCACTCTATTGTGCTTTAACATTTGTTATTGTCTTAACATTACCATTATCTTAACTTATTATTAGCTCCAAATCTTATCTTAACTTTAAAATCCAGAGAGAGAAAAAACATCTCTCTAACAACATGATCAAAACTCCACGTCAAACTTGTAACCCAACCGATCAACAACTGATTGACGTCGATTGTTCGGTCCTTGATCAGAAACGTTTCGACCCTATCTACCTCCGACTGAACGATTGTCTACGGATTATGGTCGAGTAAAAAACTCACAGAAATCATCTTTTCTACAAACCACAAGTCGACTCCCCTTGGGTTAGTACATTGACGACTTAAAATATAATGGTTAGTCAACAGTTAAGTGTTGCACAAGAAATCAGGGTTAGACTAATCTCGAACACGGTAACTATAGACATAACCGTTGAATGATATGGCATAAAGTTAAATAGTTATGGTAATTCATTGAGCCTATTTTTTATATACGTTGGCGACTTTAGCCTGTGAAGGATCATCATCTTATGAGGCAAAGGGATTTAATCTTTACGTAAGAAGCTCAGTGGTTAATTAAGTCTTTTTAAAAGTTATTATCTTGAATAATTTGAATAATCTATCAAGTACCATCAATAATTTACGTTATGTAAACCTGTGGTGGAATGCAAGTTGGCCACTAAGTAATGACTAGCTTGATCCCAAGAACGTAAGATTAAAATTTTTATCAGCAATTTTAGGATCATCCATATATACAAGTTTCTGTCCTAATTTTAATCTTCACGATGGTGATAGAATGGTTCGGCATAATACTCAATCTATTAAACCTACACCAAATTATCAAAACAAACAAATTAATTCTCATCACGTAGTTTGGGTATTAACAAGTAGATTTCTTAATTTAATATTTAATGAATCTAATCAAATCAAGATAGAAGGATGTCGAAGAGTTAACTTTTTTTCTAAAAATATTTTGTGAATGTTCCATCTGGCATTGAGCATTTATTATCTTGAGTCTACTTTAATTTTTATAAAAATAAAAAAAATCATCATTTAAAAGATTTTTGAACTAGGATCCATGAAATTAAGGCTTATAGGTGAGAACTTTAGACAATATTGTCCTCCTTTTATAACCAAGAACATAAAAGACAAAAAAAATTAAAGTTTATCTCAACTCTTATCTCTACTTTCTCTCTCTACTACATACACACTGTCATCACAGCCACAGTCACACCTTCGTCGCTGCCATTGTCACACCACCGTCGCCACCACAGCCAGCGTGCCACATCGTCGTCGTGCTATTGTGACATCACAGCCGCCACCGCTGTTAAATCTCTCTCTCTCAGATCTATGATCAAGAACACTGCCAAGACCTTTCACCACTACCAGTCATCACATTGCCACATCACATTCATTGCTGTTACTACTGTATTGCGGTCGCATTTGCTGCCACCACTACCAACTACCCCTTCCTTTCTCCCCCTTTCTCTCTCCCAACCGCCACATTGCCTTCTACCACTACCAACTCCTCCCCGTTGTCATTACTAATAAATTTTTGGGGGGTAATTTGTCTTATGTGTTTGGTGTTTGAGTGAAAAAATCAATGTTAACAAATTATTTTATTTTTGGTGAATGAAACAATCTTTTAAAAGTCTGTTATTAAATGTATATGGTTCGAACAATTAAAACTTACTTGGCAACAATATATTTATTGTTCACCAATTAAAGTTTAGCTCTAACAGTTAAAATTTATTTGTTTGCTAATTTAAATTTATTTGTAACAGTTTGATTTTATATGTTCAAAAAATTAAATTTATCAGTTGAGTTTTTTTTATTTTAATAACAGTTAAGTTTTATTTGTTCGGAGTTTGCTACAATAAAAAAATGGTTAATAGTTAAGTTTTATTGTTTGAAATAGTAAGATTTATTGTTTGAAATAGTACAATTTATAGCAATTAAGTTTTATTTTTTAGAAATAGTAACAGTTAAGTGATTTTTTGGCAATTAAGTTTTCCATAGATAAATAAATCTCAAAAAACAAATAATGAAATTTATTTTTGAAAAAGTTCGCCAGAAAAGTTACGGAAAAGTTGCCGGTGGTAGTTGCCGGAGATGGTAAGGATGACTATGGTCTAGTGAGAAAGAAGAAGTGATGTAGAGAGTAAGAGGATATTTTTTTCTAGTATGATAAAAAAGTTTTGGCTTTAAATTTATTTGACATGGATTAAAGGTGTGAGAAATTCCTCCGATAGACCTTAGAGTGAAACTCCTCCCCTTGGCTTGTTTGATAATCAATATGACTAGTGATTTTTATATTTTTCTTTCTCTAATTATTGTCAAATATCTTTTTAGTAAAAATATTTAAATAAAAATAATTATTTGGATAAATTCATCGAGACAAACACAAAGACAAAGAGCACAATTGGTAAAAGGAAGATTATAAAAATCATTATCCATCAACATTTGTAAAAGTTTCTCATTGATCTTTTCTCAGCTTGTTTGATCAATTCGCAATTGTACATATAAATTCGTATTCTTTTATGTAGGCTCATATCGTACTCCCATGCATTTGGCGGCCATTCTATACAATATAAGAATGTCGGCAAAAGTTGAAATGAACGCCACTAATGATTATGTTTGCTTTAGTTTTTAAAATCAGTTTTGTTGAATAGCTAGTTTGCTAATAAATTGATGGTTTCCAAAATTTGTTTCTTTGAAAAATTTTCAAAAAAGTTGCAATTTTAAAAAATATTAAAAAAAAAATTATTTTCAAAAATTATTTATGGTAAAAAAATAATAATTTAGAAACAAATGTATATTTTTGTTCTCATAAACAATTTCAGAAAACTATTCTTCTAAAAGCAGAATCTAAAATTGTTTTTGAGCTTTACCGAAGAGTTACATGGATTTAATGTTAAAAACGTCAAAGCCTTATAGGTCACGATTCCATTGATCTTTGGCTCCGTTTGATACCAGTTTTTCGGCTAATTTTTTTTAAGTTTATAAGCAAAAAAAAGAAATAATTATTTTTTTTGCTTTTTGCTTTTTATTTTTTTGTTTATTTTTAGGTAAAATAAAGCCAGAAAAGTAAAAAAGCCAAAAAAAATTGACTTTTTTAGTAACAAACTTAAAAAAATCTTGGCTTATATAAAACCAGTTTTTATCTCAACAAGTATACAACAGGGTAGTAACCCTAATACCTATGCATCTATGGATTATCCATCTATTATACGGTACTAAACAATCACATCAGATCTTTCCATTCCATCATCGAAGAGCTTTTTCAGTTTGGATCCGGAAAACTTTAAAAATTGGGTGCCAGTAGGCTTAAACAAAAATAAGTTTGTTCTTGTTTTCTTGAATATTTATAGTACAAATTTTAAAAAAAAAAGAGTAAATATTTGAAAAAAAGAAAAGAAAATTCATAACTTACCTAATCAAGAGCAGCCTGTTCATTAAGACTCAAATGTTCTCTAACGCCTAAATTTCTACTACTTTGATCTCAGTAAAGAAAGAAAGCACATTAAGGAGAATTTTTTTGATAACTTGGTATACAGTGCAAAGATTGACTCGTTTGGGAGTCAAATTCTACTGTCCACTAGCGGGAGTGTTGATTAAAGTT
>CM018912.1:7288895-7291395 GCA_009663005.1 Actinidia chinensis | reverse complement strand
TTAATGGGTTTTCACCCACTTTTCTGTCAAAAAACATGTTACCCTCACTTGACCTTTATAAGCTCATCGACCATAATAAATTCAAAACATAGTGGAGAAGAGCAGGGCATCAGACTAAGTTCAAGTTGTTCAACAAGGCATTAAGCAATGTAACGTAGGGAAGGATATTTCTATGGAAAAGGCTACAACGATGGGGACTTCAGGGACAACAAGTAGCCCATGTCAAAGATTTGCAGGTATAAAAAATATGGGGTCAGTATTTTACATGGTTTTCTCATAGTTTACGTATTCATAACAAAAATATGGTGGTGACTGGTTTTTGCAAGAACAGAGGATGTGGGTAGTTTCGTTGGTACGATCCATCCATGTACAGCAAATCAATTAATCAAAGCAAGTGATTCTAGGATTTTTTTTTTTTTTTGGATTAACCACAGACGTGTCCTAGACAGGCCTTTGGCCGCACCCCGACCAATCTATGTGCCCTGAGCAGCTACCCATTCACACATCAGATGTTAAAACGCGGATATGCGAACGCAACTACCAGGAATCGACGCGATATCTCGATGTTAGTCGGTACCTGATGTCCGTTCGAAGCGGAGGACTGCGCATTGTGCCCGGGGGCGGGGTGAGAACGAAACCAAGAACCTAAGTCCTAGTAAGGCCGCCCTTTACCACTGGGCTAAGCCTTGTTCTCCAAGTAATTCTAGGATTGCTGAGGAAAAAGTTGGATGATGAAGAAAAATTCGAAGGAGAGAGAATATGTTGTCGTCAGTATGCTTTTTTACAGGCTGGGCTATATCCTTGTGTTGGGTTTGTGTATTATTAATAGGAAACTGAATACGAAAGCTGGTATTCTCTTTTTGCAAAATAATATAAGCTATGATGTAGGTAAACGTAATGGGGCTATTTTGGGACTAGTACTTGCATATTGGGGGACTTTCTACTTGTTTAGTAAGTCTAACCCACAAAGATTTGTACCCAAGTCGCAACCTAATCCCTTTTACTAACATTCTTTTAAGCCCTAACTAGTTTCTCTGTCTATGATTGCAACACAACCCAACTCCCCTTTTTTTATAATTGAGCCCTAATGGCCATGTGCGAGTCATATGAAGTTTTTGGGGGGAAAGTAGGTGAAAACCCATTAATGCCCCCTACGAGTAGGTTACATGCAGGTCACATGGTCTTTATCCATCCGCCCTTGTAACAGTATGGCCGGAGGGGGGAGGGGGGACATTAGAACTTGACTTAAATTGTGAGGATGTTAGAATGTACCAATCGGAAGTGAAGGGTACAAAGTGATATTGCCAGTAAAGTACAGAGGTGCGAAGCGTAATTTAGCCAACTTGTATGCACTTTTTTGTGTAGAAAACACTTTATTCCACTTGGAATATAGACTCACAGACAACGTCAGAAGTCTTTTTTTGTTCAAGGAAACCCTGGCCATAGCCCTTGTTATGCTCAGGATGATTCCTTAGGCCAAAGATGTGTTCAAAACCTCTTTCCAAGCCTGACCAATCCTTGGCCAGACACAGAGCATGTGATTCATTCAATAGATCACATTGGCATATCATAATATAGAAATAAACCCCACTAGGATCCTTGGGACATGGTGTAGTATCCCACCAAATAGCTAAAACCTTTTCTCTCATTAACTTAATTTCTTTTTACAACAAGGCATTAGATTCTTTTGAGAGAGAGGAGAGAGGACATTCTAAAACTTGTCACTTCACTTTCTCTTTCTCAGCTAAACAATGATTAGTTTACGACAATATTGGGACTTGGGTTAAGGTAAAAATAAGTTTTAACCCTAAAGCGCAAGTAATAGTCACATGTCTATCGAGAGGACTTATAAAGCTTTTGGTGTGAGGTCTAACTCCCACATTCGTGCTATCTATTTATGTGTTGAGCTAGTTTATACGGAACTTTATCTTGACTTTAAACGATAGTAAACATTTTTTTATAATAGTTTATCATGTCTATGCATACACTGTAGATATAAAAGTAAATAAAATAGGAAATATCTAACTATGGCTTAATAGGTGGTCATTAATCTCTTTTACTTGTGAAAAGTGTTTTAGATTTGTGTGAAAAGAGCATTAAATATTATATATTATATATATATATATATATATTATATGCAATGTTTTGAATTTGTGAAATGTGCATCAATAATCCCATTATTTGACAATTTATTGTCTGAACAAGCTTAAACCCCATTGGGGCAGCTATTTATTTTAACCTTACTTTCATTGTTTTTTTGACTATTTAGCTAAATGTGTCGACTCTAAATGAGTTGGATTTGTTCAAGATGTAAACTTATAATAATGTATTTGCTTTCGTCTCTAACAGTAAGAGGAACCAAAGAAACTCAGGCTTAAACTAGTGGTTCGAACTTTAGATAACTTTTGGTAACTTCTTTCTCTAAAATGAGTTATTTTAGTCACACAAACAAGGCCTTAGTAGACAGTGGTTAGGATGACCCAAAGTTGCATTTATTAAA
>CM018912.1:7201395-7203895 GCA_009663005.1 Actinidia chinensis | reverse complement strand
GTCAACCGCATAATTGGCTCTATAAAAAAGGGACAAACCTTCTTTTATGAGTATGCCATTCTCACTTTCTCTTTCTTTAAGAACCAGAGTCGAACACCCTTCTTTTGCCCTCGCTTCTTTTATATTTTTTGATCACTTACTTACCCGTCAGAGAGTCGGCCCCGGAACAACTCCAAATCCTTCTCACTGTTATTGTCTTGCAAGTTCGTCCGAACAACGTCCAGTCATCGAGATCTATTTGTCGACCACCATCTTATCTGCGTTCAAATTCCTTCCAACCTACAACCCACGTATTTGTATCAGAGCACGGGGTCCCATATAAAAAGAATTGTTAATGGGATCAATTTGTAGTGCGATGTAATACAATTGTGATTCGGATAATTTTTTTTGAAAAATTGATTGTTCCACCGCAATCGTGACAAACATTTATAGACAACTCTATGGGCAATTGGGTGTATCCTAATCCTAATTTTCTGTTTGTGAGAGTTGAAATTTCATAGAATTTAGGATTAGGGAAGATAGGCGACATTGGTGGTGGCCGGTTGTGAGTGAGCGGGTAGGAAGAAAGAAAGTGCCATCGGGAAACCCAAAGCCCTCGTCACGGATCACCATCGCAAAACTCAACGCTGTCGTCAATCACCATCATAGAATCCAACGCCGCCACCTCCGTCATTGTGCGTCATTGCAAAACCCAAATGCTGATATGCACTGGCGGCCAAGAAAACATTGACCCAGTATTGGTCACCTCACACTCTCTCTCTCTCTTGGCTAATCATCGTTCTCAGCATTCTAATTTTGCCAATTTTATCTATATGTTTTGTTTTGGGTCTAGCACAAGTTCACCAGGACAAATTATTAAGCTATTGTGTGTGTGTGTGTGTGTGTGTGAGAGAGAGAGAGAGAGAGAGAGAGAGAAAGAGAGATTTTGGATGTGGAAGAACTAAGAAGATAGATGTTGGGGACCTGGGGTTATAATTAAAGGGCAAAAAGGTAAAATAACGCTCTCATTAACGGCGTCAAAGGGATACATAATAATTCCTTTACTTAAAGGGGGTCAAGTGTCAAGTTTTGAACATTGAGGGAATAAGTGAAAACAGGTCACAGTTTAGTGCTGGTTTCTATAATTTACCCTTTTTCTTGTACGTGAGTCTTGATACATATATCAAGTTAAACAAAACTATAAAATTGCAAAATCTCCAATCTAACTTTAAATTTTTTGAGGTTTTTTAGTTATTTTAATTTTTAATTTTGTTTATCTACAGTAAATTTCTTTAACTATTTGAAAAAAGTTTTATATCTTCTTGTTCTTCAGTTTATTAAAGACAAAAAAAATATTTTTACTTGACAAATTAGTTAAATTTTATTTTCTTACCAGATGTTATTTTAATTTTGAATAAAAAAATTATATTTTTCAGATTCCTTTTTCATAAAGAGAAATAAAAAAAATCTAAAGTTCCGATCAAAGGTTAATTATTTTTTTTTAAAAACAAAAACATTAAAAACCAAACCTCACGGTCCTTTTTCTAAACTTAATTTATGCCTATTATTATTATTATAAATTATTTATATAATAGAGAGTTGATTATACAGGAGCGCACATGTGGTATTACCACGAGAGCGCTCCCGTGGCATCTTGTCAACCACCCATTTTAGGGTTGATTGGACAAATTATACTTTATTTATTTTTTGAAACCAATCAACTCAAAATAGGTTATTGACAAGAGGTCACGGAGGTACTCCCATAGTAATACTATAGGCTCGGTCCTGTGTGATCATCTCTTATATATAATATTGCAAATAGCTAACCACTCCTAGACTACTAACCAATACCCCTGATTTTAAAAAGGGATAATTGTATTTTGGCCCTTAAACTATTATTAAGTATGAATTAATCCCCATAAACTAAAAAATCAATTAACTTGCCTCCTTAAACTATTGAAAGTTGGCACTTTAGTACTTTTATTAGTCATTTGTTAAACATAAAATATTAAATTGACATATTAGACCGCTCATGAGTAGAAGAACAAAAAAAATCCTAAAATAGTTCTATTTTTTGTAATTAAATCTTTTTTAGGATTAACATGCCCAAATATTGCTAGATATAGAAGGTAAAAATATAAAAAAAGGGCCTCTCTATATAACAATAGTATTGAGGCAATTTGGTCTTAAAAATGGTTAATTACAAAAAAAATAAATTTATTTTAATTATTTTTTTATACCCATGAATTTCTCACGTGGTAATTTAAATTTTTATATTTAACATATGATTAACGAAATTAGTAAACTGACAACTTTTAATAGTTTAAGAGGGCAAATTGATTGGTTTTTTAGTTTAGGAAGGTAAAGTGACACTAAATAATAGTTTGGGGTTAAAATGTAATTATCCCATTTAAATATTCCCCTAGTCCAACTTAATTTTATTGACAGATTCAGACAACCCTGTTAGCGTTTGACTTTCCCCAGCCTCCGCTGCCAATTTCTCCTCTCACAGATGATTTTC
>CM018912.1:7096395-7098895 GCA_009663005.1 Actinidia chinensis | reverse complement strand
AAGCCGATATATGACTTCTTTCCAGTTTGCAAACCATGTCGGCTGTTTGAAAGGATTTTCCAGGCCAGGAGGTACTTCCATGTAAACTTCCTCTTCAAGGTCTCCGGTATAATTCCATTTTGTGATCATCAAGGTGGTGTAGACGTCCAATCTGCTTCACACTGCAATGTAGTAAGGAGCCCCGAACTGTATTAGCTTGGCGACTGGTGCAAAGGTTTCTTGGTAGTCAATCCCATATGACTGAGTAAACCCTTTGCTACTAGTCTGGCTTTGGAACCTCTCAATACTCCTCTGCTTTTTACGTAACGGTGAATATCCCCTTGCAACGCCACTGGCTCTTTCGTTCGGTAACTCTGTTAGAATCCAACGTGCCATTGCTTTCCTAGTGCTGCTCGGATTTTCTTCCCTTCCACAGCTTTCGTCCATGAATGGAACTTTTTAGCCTCCTGAAATAGTTTTAAGGAATCTGAACATTGTAAGATTTGACACAAAGGCTTTGTATGATGACATCCTCAACTTTCCATAAGCTACATCTGTTTTTCATGGGATGATTTGTGGCCTCTCGGACACACCCTTCTGTGACAATGGGGCAATCAGAATTATCACCAAAAGGAACAAGATACTCCAGGGTTGAGGAACCCGTACCAGTGTAAATGTCCGCAGCGTTGGAACCGGTTCAGTCCTCTTGACAGTCCCGATTTGCGTAGTATGCTCTTATTCTCAGTTGGTCATCTCCTCCTAGAGTAGACACGAAGTTCCTGCGTATCTGTGTCCAAGTTGTTGTGGAGTGAGCTTCGGTAGGTATGTTTAGTGGTAGAAATTGGGCTGTGCGAGACTTAAGAAGTTCAGGCTCACTTGGATAAGGTTCGGATTGGCTGGCAATAGGAACAAATAGAGATGCATTTGATGGTGGCCCTCTGAATAATGGAGATGCATTTTGAGGTTCAGATGAGGGCAATGATGTTTGTGTGACGCTTGAGTTGTGGTAGATTTTGGATTCAGTGTTCTTGAAATGTCCCAAAGCTGTATTCCCCTCGGAGTTCTCTCGCCCCTGAATTTCAGATTTGGGAAAGAAGGATTGATGTTTCAAAAAATGTAACATCCAAGGAGTTTACATTTTTCCTAAGGTGATCGTTGGAATAGCACTTGTACCAGTAACCCCCCTGTTTGATTCGATGAATATCCTAGGAACAGCATTTGGGTGACTTGGGATCCGAGTTTTTGTTTGGTGTGTTTCTAGTTGATTTTAACAAATGATGAACACGCAAAGCTTTGAAGTGGTTAGTTTCCGAAGATAAGGATCTGATATGAGGAGGCTTGCATGAAGGACGTGTCGGAGGCTTTTTGAATTTACGAGTTCGGACTTGGCAATCCATTGAAATGAGATAGGTGGTCGTGGAGTATGGCTTCCCCCAAAAATGTTTAGGCACATGATTAGCGAACATGATGGATCGGGCTACCTCAAGCAAGTGTCTATTTTTTCCTTTCGGCTACCCCGTTTTGTGAGGGGTATCACACAAGAACTCTCACAGGAATGATACCTTGTTCGGAAAGATAAGACCAAGAACAGAATTAAAATATTCCTTGCCATTATCTGTTTAAGAAATCCTGATTTTTCTTTGTGAATTGGGGCTTGATCATAGATAAATGATTTTGAAGATTGCCATTGTTTTCAGATTTTTTCTTTGTAATGAGGAATGTCCAGGTTGTTCTAATGTGATCCTTAGAATGATACAAACCGCGATTCCCAGTTATAATGTTTTCACTGTGAGGGTCCCCATGTCACGGTGAATCATAGAAAATGGGTGTGAAGGTTTAGAGGAAGGCAGGATACCATGTCTAGTATGTGTTGCAAGTTGACAAATTTTCGCACTGATAAAAAATTGAACTGTTCCTTGATGAATAATGGGAAATAATTTTTCAGGTACACAAAGTTTGGATGACTCAAGGCGAAAATTGCCAGAACAATGACTTGACTCTCAACTGACATGGACACAGAGTGGAAACTTAATTTGAAACAAATGGACAAATTGGACACAGATTTCAAGACACAACTGGAGGAGGAACTTGTCTATGTAGAGAGTAACTTTTCTTTGAGCAAATAGAGCCCACACGAGCTCAGCCCTGCCATCACCTTCCCCCGAGCCCCTTCCTGAAATTTCACAAAATTTGGATAAAATTTAGTCACACAATTCAAGTCACGAGTAAAGTTTGCTAATAGAAACAAATGCAATTCATAATTTCGGAACATAAAAGGACAGATAGAGAATAAGCATCCTGTTTCAATTTAATTGATCCAATTCCTGCCACTTTTGATAGTGAACCCTCAGCTATTCTAACTTTAGACGACTTGAACAATGGGCTATGCTTTGGACAAACTTAAGGTCTCCTGTCATGGTTATCTGAGCTCCGATCGACTACCATGGTCTTAATTTCCTGGAGCGGTGCATATAGGCAGAGGAGAAAATACCTTGGTGTGCTAACAGGCTAGTATGTCTCG
>CM018912.1:7061395-7063895 GCA_009663005.1 Actinidia chinensis | reverse complement strand
ATTTGAAGAAGATGGTCCCCACATGTCAATCAGTTCAGTCCCTACTATGTGAAGTATGTGAGTTTAGTAAACATCATCGTGTGTTTTTCCGTTATCTTGTTAAGCGTAGTATGTCTAGTCCATTTATATTGGTTTCATTTTGATATATTGGTACCCATTCGAGTTCCCTCCCTTTTTGTTTTTTAATATTTTGTTATTTTTGTAGATGATTATAGTCGGGGTCCACTATCATTACCTCATGAAGGAACGATCAGAGTTGTATTTTATTTTTTGAATCATTTTACAATGAAATAAAGACCCAATTTAATGTTCTCATTTGTTTATTTCGGTCTGATAATGTACGTGATATTTCCATTCAAGTTTATCTTCCTTTTTTGATGATCATGGCATTATTCATCAGCCTTCTTGTGCTGGCACTTCTTAGCAAAATGGAGTTGTCGAGCGTAAGATCCATCATTTATTGGAGGTAACCCGTGCTATCTCATTCTATATGCGTGTACCTAAGTCTTATGGAAGGGATGCGGTTCTCATAACCTGTTATCTTGTGAACTGCATGTCTTCCACAGTTCTTAGTGATTAGGTCCCTCATCGCGTGTTATACCCAGATCGCCCTCTTTACAGTTTACCTCCTAGAGTTTTTGGTTATACTTGTTATGTCCATGCCTTAGATTCTGGTCATGAAAAACTTGATCCACGAGAAATTAAGTGTGTTTTCTCCTTAAGGACTCAGAAGCGGTACAAATGTTACTTCCTTTCTCTTCGGCGTCAGTTTGTATATGTTGATGTTACCTTTAATACGACCTTGTCCTACTTTCCTTCTCTGCCATTCTTTCCAGATCCTAGTCACTATCTTCCTACCTGTGTTCCGTTTGTGTTTGGATCCCCGGAGGTGTCTGGTCCATCGAAGAAGCCATTGCAGGTTTATATTCGCTGGAATATAATGCACGTTGCTCAATTACCTGTTCCACCGTCTTCTGCTAGGCCTGGTGACTCTTTTGCCCACCTTGTTCCTTCTGTTTCGCTTGCCCCGGTAGAACCTGATTCCCTTCCTATTGCACTTCGTAAGGGTAATCGATCATGTACCTCCCATCCTATGGCTTAGTTTTCATGTGATCGTTTTTCTCCTTCGTTGTGCGTGTTTACTATATGTGTCCTACCTCTATTCCTAAGTCTGTGTAGGAAGCACTGTTTGTTCCTTGCTAGACGCAAGCTATGGTTGATGAGATGATGTCCTTGCATGATAATGGTACATGGGAGTTAGTTTCTCTTCCGTAGGGACAGTCCTACATTCGTTGTCCTTGGGTGGTAATGGTAAAGTATATTCCAAATGGTATTGTTGAGCGCTATAAGGCATGCCTTGTTGTTATGGGGTATACTAAGACATATGGTGTTGATTATGCCAATATCTTCTCTCTAGTTGCTAAGATTGAGTCCATTTGCGTTCTTATCTCCCTTGCCATCAATCTTGGATGACCTTTATTTCAGTTGTATGTGAAGAATGTATTTCTTTACGGTAATCTTGATAAGGAGGTGTACATGGAGCAATCTCCCATATTTGTTCCTCAGGGGGAGAAAGTCGAGTCTGCTGTCTTTGTAAGGCTCTCTATGGCCTTAAGCAGTCTCCGAGAGCCTCTTTTATGATATTTAATGATTCAACATTTTGGTAGCATCGATGTCAATATGATCATTCAGTATTTTCCAGTATGATCGAGAGGAAAGGACTCTGCTAATTGTGTATGCTGATGATATTATCATTACCGGTGATGACACTCAGGGTATTATTGAGGAGTTGAAGACCTTTCTCCAGGAACAATTTCACACCAAAGATTTGGGTCAACTTCAGTACTCTTAGGTATTGAGGTTGCCCGATCGAAGGAGGGGATTAGCCTGTCCCAACAGAAGTATGTGTTAGACATTCTGAAGGACACTGGCTTGATTGAGGCCAAGCCAGTAGAGACGCCTATGGATCCTAACGTGAGATTGTGTGTGGATTAAGGTGAGTTATTAACGAGTTCAGACAATTATCGGAGATTGGTTGAGAAGTTGAACTACCTCACCATCACACATCCATACATTGCATTTGCTGTAAGTGTGGTCATTCATTTTATGTCAGCTCTTTGTTGGACTCACATGGAGGCGTCTTTGAGGATTGTGAGGTACCTCAAGGTGCATCCGGGTGATGCGGAACGACAACACACATAATTATTTATTAATTATTGTGTTTTATTATTTTATAATTAGTTTTTTTTTTTTTTAAGTTAATTAGAATTTATTTGCTTAGGATATTTTCCCCACTGAGCCTGATTAGTAGCAGCCATTAGGCCTATTTTATTTTCTAGTATTTTTAGGGTTAGTTTATTTTCTCTATTTAAAAAGAGTTTTGGTTACAATTTGTAGAGAGATGATGATTGTGAATGCAAAGAAACTCTAGTTTTCTTTCCTCTTCCTCTTTGATTCTGGTGTGAAATCAAACTTCCTCCTCCCCTTCTATATTCTTTAT